>CAJNOL010002514.1:0-37502 GCA_905250125.1 Rotaria sordida | reverse complement strand
AAGAAAATAAATATTGTTACGATGTTCGGCATAGTTAATAACCTATGTTTTCAGATGTTTATAATAGTGACACATCTAAAGAAGGAGGAGTCCTGGGGCTTCGTGAAAATTGTCTGGTTTATTTATATCTTGCAAGATAGAACTTTTTGTTTAGATGTAGTTTTGTAGAAGATACTCTGGGTTATCTACTTATATAAAGAAATCAATAGACTACTAGGATAGTTTTTAGAAATCTAGCCTAGTTTGTCAAAGATCCTTAGAGAAACCGCTGTTCGAATTTCTTATCAAAAACAAATTTGCTTATGAAAATATGCTGCTGGATCTTGGCTATCAAATATTGAAAATTCCAGGTCTGTATCTTGTTCCTATCGAAAGTTATTCAAAAAACATCCGAATATCTTGAGTTCTGGCGCCGATAACAGTCGAAAATAAAAATAAACGATGATTGTTATTTAGAACTCAATTACAAGAGAATTGGATGATACACGCTTCAGTGGTGTTCGCATAGGATCGCCGCATCATACAATTGATAATATTGACCTACCTGACGAGTCGCCGTTGAGCAACTATTTCAATCAAACTACCTCGCCAACAATACCTCGCGTATGCTTTTTTATGTCCCAAGAGCGCAAAAAGAATTTCTGAAAACGTCTCTCTGCATTGATACTCAGAAAATTCACTTTCGAAACTAATCAGTCTATTTAAAGCCCATGTGTGCATGTGTACTATACAGTTTCTATTTTATAGAATCATTTTAGTTCAGAAATTTCCATTCTCTTTGAACATAATTCCGAAATTCTACAAAATATTTCTGGCATTATTTTGCCATCGAAGAAGCGCTACTGGAATGCATCTTTCACATCAATAGGAAGTTCTGAGTCGATCCGTTTTTGTACCACTATCAGTCACAATTTGATCCTCTATAGGATTCTCTGTGATCGAAACTTACATTCCAGAAAATGACTAAAATTTTCTCTCAATTCGCCTAGCGCGGTGACGCACGACTGCTTATCTTCTAATTCAAGAGCTCTCATTTTATAGTGTTTTTAACTAAGACCTCCTTGTCAAAAAAAGATACTTTTCGTCAAAATCGTCGAAATTGAGATAAATGCATGAGAAGGTAACCTGTGATCTGATCTCTCATAAACGACAAAAATTTTTACTCAACATCTCGCTTTTTTCAAAAATTTTTAAAGATTTCCATCACCTCTATTCGAAAAATAAGCTGTTTCCGGAAAAAGCCGAAAATCTTTTTCGTTTTTTCTCAGTTCATAATATGTCGAACGCGCAACCCAAATTTTTCAGTCCAGATCCATGTGATGTATTTAAAATTCTTTTTGTTAGAAAGAGCACATCAAGATGCAGGGCATCACAGAGTCCTTTTTTAAAACAAACTTTTTTTATAATTATATAAGAAAACATTTCTATAGAGCGCCACCATTTTTAGGAAGTTTTTAAGTCACTGAACTTGTGACTCCTTCTTTCCGCTTAAAAATTAAGAATTCAAAACAAGAACTCTATAGTGCCCTGCATCCAAACATGCTCTTTCAAATAAAAAAGATTTAAATACATCATATGGACCGGGACTGAGAAATTTGAGTTTCCAAATTCGCTATTTTTGAGCTTTGTTTGACCAATATCTCTCTCAAATGTCATGATATCGAGCTGAAAATTTTCCCATAACTTTTCCATTAAAGTTCCAACGTATCCTTAAAATTCCATGCCATTTGAACGTTCCTTGACTGAGATCGATTTTTGAGGGAGAAGGTCTTAAAAGAATCCCCTGAAACCTTTTTAACTCGAGTAAGTTTTGTGACAATCATAATCTAATAAAAAACCCTGAAAGATTCCATAATTATTTCAGAAATTACACATTAACAACATAATTATTTCCCTCTATTGACGAATATGTAGGAGAATTCCAATCAGTCGACTATTTATAAACTGTGCAGTCCAGCCAGTCGCTGAGTCATCCATTGAGAATTTTCTGATTAGAAAGAAACCCTGGAATTGGCTAAAGTCAGTGAAAATTGGCAGGATAAAATATGTCAACAGGTTCACCTCGGCGGTTACAGATCCGTAACTCAAAACATAGGTATTGCAATGAGTTTTTTTCGAATCTTTTTTTTTTATATGGAAACTGTTGGGAATTTTCAGGGTTTCAATCCTTGGGGATACCAGCGCACTATGAAGTGATCACTTCAATATTGTAGCACCTGATCATATTTTCTTACAACAGATATAGCTGTCTGAATGCTTCCATTATACCCATGCTCACACCTTTGTCTCTTTTAACAGTTAAATATCTTACAATCGAGGGGGGATTTCTAGAAATATTCTCAAACAATATGCATACATCCTTTACAGACAATGGAAAGTTCATATAGTGTTGATCCATATTTTACTAATGGCTTTTCAATTCGTCCATCACAAATAGCTCATAAAGACAACAATGTGGCTTATGCTAATATCGCAAGCGACGCAGTGACAGAAATTAAGTGAGTGGGAAGACGAAAATTAATAACTATTCAATGGATATCAATCCATTATTTCCATCTTTTTACATTTAGCCGAAATGAAAACAGAAGACGTATGGCATACCCTCGTGATTGTTTAATATGCACATGTATTTTATGTCTCGGTCTCCTAGCAGCTGCCATTGGTGTAGCACTTGGTTTGACTTTAAGTGAGTACTTTATTTGTTGTATTTTTTCAATAATTAGCTTCGAGAACACAAAAAAAACAGTCAATGCATACAAATGAGACTATTTTTTGAGGCAAACTATGTCCACGATTTTTTTCTGCGGCAGGTTAAATGAAGCAATAGTTCTCGCAAGGCGAGTAAGCTCAACAGAGAAATATTGTTTCTGGTCCTGCAAAAGTTGTTTCTAAAATTTGTAAAGCCATCGGCCCATAATTTAATGAACAAAGGCAAAACGTATAATCTGCAACTGTTTGCTGAAAGGTCTCAAAAACTACTATTGGTTTCATATCGATATTATTCGAACAAGACACTTCAGATGATTCTTACTAATACTTTTTTTTGATAAAAAATGAAACCATCAGCTTTTTGGCTAATTCGTGAAATAGCCAATCTCTGAACGATACCTCTAAAAAGTTGTCAAAAACCAGGCATAGTTTATCCAATATTGACAGACTGGTCATTCTAGTTCGTATGGACATTCTGGATGTTTCTTTTTTTTATTGATTTCAATTTCCGAAAACAGATACAGGTACATCGACAACAAAATCAGTGGCAACATTGATAAGCAAAAGTAAAATGGCTTGCCTATGTAACTTGACACATCGCTGGTCAAGTGTTTGAAATTTTTAGAGATCGACAGATCTGAATGCATTGTTAGATGCGATTATTTATTTTGTTTATGGATTAGACGTTTTTTCCTTCAAAAACATTGTATTTTGGCATCAAAAAAACGTATTTTGAATTTACTAGCCAACAGATTTTTTTTAAAAAAAGCTTGTTGGCGCAGCGTCTTTGGAGCTGAATGTAAAACTCACATATGTTCTTTAGCCTCACTAAACTAATACAAAATACGTAAAGTGAGAAATCTCTCGTAGACTATCGTTGTTACCCAAGGTAATCGATGAACTTTGAACGGAATTTTTTTATCTTTTTTTTACGAATGTCCTATTTTTGTTTGATTTTTTTGCTATTCGTTTGTTATTTTTCTTTTACACGTCTTGCTTTTCTAAGTTTAATATTGTTACTATTATAAGTATTGAATCAAGTAGCAAAACAAGACTATTGAACATATCTTTTTTTTTTGAACTAGGGTGCTAAGGCCTGTAATAGGAGAGAGGTGTCTGTAATGCTGAAGAAGAAACCGCCAAAACTCAGACTTAAAACTTCCACTGACTACTTTCTTCGGAAAACATATGTAAACTTTACAAAGTGCTGAGTGACATACCATTCATTGCATAATTTAATTTTCCTCAAAACGGCCTATTTATTTTTAATTTTCACCGTTAAAGATAACTTGCGCATTCTTGTAAAGATTCCAATTTATTGTGCAACAAATGAATTTCACTTTTGATTCAGCAACTTGATTTTTTCGTAGAACGACTATATGCAAAGGAAAGAAGAATATTTATGTAAATAAAATATTTCTGAGCACGTTCAATACCTCGAAATTCATCGACAACAAAACAGTGTGATAGCGTTACCATAGATTTTGCATTTTTTATCTGAGCAAAAATAGTTTAGGGAAATCTTTCTTACTACTTAAAAGCTCGTTCGATGCTTTACAAAACTGGCTCTAGAAGCATTTCATTTGGAGAGGTTTTTCTATAAGAAATTAAAGTTTTATCAGCGATACTGGAAAAAAAGTTTCCTTTTATGTAAGAACGTTATGCGACGAACAAATCTTTCCAGAAGTTTAAAACTTCACCAAAAAAAATGCCACTCGTTTATCATATATATATGGTGTCCCAAAAATCATGATCACTTAACAAATGTATATAACTCCATTATTAATCAAGCTTTATCTAATAATTTGTTTTTATTTGAAAGAGGAGACTAATAAGTTTTTATTCATAAAGAAAAAGTTGATAAATATTGTTCAAAAGTATTATCTTTAACGTCAATGCAAAATTTTAGACGTTTCACAATTTCTGAAAAAATACCGGGTGGACCATAATGAATGGCTGTGCTTTGCATCCTATATTTTCATCACTTATTTCGTCTTATTAAAAAAAAAACAAATATACCAAAAGATGTAATGTGAAAAACTCTACAATTTGCATAAGACCACTTTTTTAATAGTTGCACTTTTTGTTTTCAAAATGGACCAAATTTTTAGTGATCAAATTTTGATCCTGCGAAAAAAATGTTTCTTGGTACATGACGAGGTCGTTTTTCTTAATTCCATCTTTTGTCAATTTTGAAAACAAAAAAGTACAAATGTAAGAAAAAACTATCTTGTGCAAATTGTAGAGCCTTTCACGCTGCATCTTTTGGCATATTTGATTTTTTTTAAAAAGACGAAATAAGTGATGAAAATATAGGATGCAAAGCACAGCCATTCATTATAACCCACCCGGTATTTTTTCAGAAATTGTGAAACGTCTAAATTTTTTTATTGACGTTAAAGGTAATACTTTTGAACAATATTTATCAACTTTTTCTTTATGAATAAAAACTTTTTGGTCTTCTCTTTCAAATAAAAAACAAATTATTAAATAAAGCTTGATTAATAATGGAGTTATATGCATTTGTTAAATGATCATGATTTTTGGGACACCCTATAGAAGATGATAATCTGTTACGAACGGCTTTTGAACAAATGTTTTAGCTCTCAAATCTTTCCTGATAATTGTTAAAGAATTATCAAGAATGGAAAAGCGTGACGTTTGGACAAGCCAAAAAATGACCGCCAAAGAGTCGCACCATCTAATACATCCAAACCATTCAAACATTTTGGTAGCGATGAAGAATTTTATTTTTCAGTTGTGTTCATGAAAAACTCACCTTTTTGACAGAATGAGAGAAAATCGTTACGTTTCGCATCAATATGACAGTACGAGTATATTATTAAATACTTGAATACATAAAGAAGACAACAGAACGGAAGAAAGAATGAATTTCCAAACAAATCAAATCAATTCGTGTTCTGACTGAGAAAATCACTTGCCCGTACATTCTTAATATATGATGTGATTTTTTTCATCAGATCAGAAACATTCTGATACAAGCACATCAAAACCTTTTTCTATAACGAAGATGCATGAACTAGTTCATCGATCACAGCAAATAAGACAGCTCATTCTTGCGAGTGATATTCGAATCTTTGTGCATCGCGGCTGTCTAACAGTTCAAATCTCAGTGAGACTATCATTTTATACAATAAGAAATATCCTGATCCTACTAACAAGAACAATCTTCTTCTGTATTTAAGGTGGTAAAGTCACGACAACAACAACAACAGAAACAACAGAAACAACAACAACAGCAACAACAGCAACCACAACAACAACGACAACAGAAACGACAACAACAACAACGACAACAGAAACGACAACAACAACAACAATAACAACAACAACAACAACGACAACAGAAACGACAACAACAACGACAACGGAAACGACAGCAACAACAACAACAGCAACAACCACTACCGGTAAGTAATAGGCTAAATACTTAAATACTGCTTCGTGCACTGATTTAATGAAAATTTTTAATATTTGAAAATTTTTGAACTTCGTATATAAAAAGGTTCTCTAAGTAAGTAAAAGTTGCACTTCAAATATCCCGAATAACGAAGAACTTCCATGTCATGAAATAAAGCTCATGTGATCACGCTCAGCTGAGACAAAATGCAGACGTTACAATTTATCGATTTTTCTCTCCCATTTTCAATGGTTTTTAATTTTTCAAAGTTCAAGCAGCTATCTTGCTTGAACGAACACTAGTTTGTCATTAGAATATTGCGTACATTTCGGACTGATGATACAGAAAGATTTTTCATGAGTAAATCAACTTTCTTTTGCAAAAATTGTTAAACAACGTTGATGAATTTATGCGGTTATCACTAGTTTTTATGAAAAAGTTGATTTCGTAGATAAGTCTTCAACTAGTGTCCAAAAGTTTATAGCGATCTTACTGTACGATTAGTAAGGCTCAAATAGAATTCTGAAGGTTCGATTCGATCGAACGGTTTGTAAAATCGACTAGCAAACTGCAAATAAAATATCGTCAATCGAAATAAAAAGCTATTTGTCTTTATGTGATATTCGTTTTTCCACACATAACAACAGAAAATAGGCGAGCAATCTATATTTGGATAATCCTAACAGGTTTCTACTGACTTACAATAAGATAACTCCTGAAAATTTTTGATCCTGGTACATCTACACTGTGAAACTTTTGCACTGCTACCTGTACATGTTACCTGCAATTTTTCAGGGGATACCTGCGAATGTTACGAACATCCGAGGCGATGCTATTAGCATCATAGTTGTTGTCTGTAGAAGCTGAAATGCTCGTATCCACTCATTTGCGAACATAAAATCGAAATTAAAAATTTCTTAAATTCAATTTCAGCTGTTTTCTAAATTTAATTTATTCAAATTAAAATAATCTGAAGTCTGAAATTTTCTGTTTTCAAATTTCAAAAAAAATTTGCTGATATGAATTTTAAAACAAATTAAAATTGCAATTGTATCTTTTAACTTGTCGAAATTTATAGAGTTCGCTAAAGATTGAGTTTTATTATTTCAATTTAACGATCTGCAATTTGTAGAGTGCGCTAAACTACAATAGTGCTTTTTTTCCTTGTAATTACTGAAATTTATAGAGTTCACTAGATGTTGAGTTTCACTATTTCAACTTCCTGAGCTGTAATTTGTAGTGTGTGCTATATTATCAGAAACTTGCGTTCTCTACAAATTGCAGCATGCGTAGTAAAAAAATTAATTTTTATAAAAATCTTGTGAAACAATTTACTTTCAATATTCGTTCGCAGTAATCGAACTTTTAAAAGTGAAATATAAATTTTAATTGTTTTACAAAAAATTAACAAAAGTATCAAATTTAAATCAAATGAAATTTAAAAAATTTTAATTTACTTAAAATTTGTTTTCTTCATGCTTGCAAATGAGAGGTAGCCAAACTGATAGATAAAAACGGTAGAAAAGTTCACTAATAAAGTATCAAAACAAATAACGCCATTTCTCTTGTTTTCTTGGAACTTTAAACCTGGGTAACTGTAATCTTAGAACAATAGAATTCAGATTGTACATTGACTATTTAGAAGTGAGATGCACACAGCAGGAGATATCGCGACGGTTAAGCTTTCTATATATAAAATTCAATAGAAGACCGAAGTCACTTTGTTAGCTTACTGTGAGGATACTGTGCAGTATATAAAGTTTTAAATTCAAGTAAAAATTATTATATTCTTTTAGCTACTACCACGACTACACTCGGGCCAGCTCCAACCCAAACACACTGTCATGTACAACGTGCCCTCCTGTTTATCTATCAGTATCGAACGATCACTTCAAATTATTTGGAATATTCGAATAGAATCTTTGTACTGACTGTGCATGCATTATGCCATCATTATTCTAAACAATAGTCCTGCTGTTTTCTTTATAATCATTCATGTAGTTGAACCGATGCTTTCTCATCCATTTTATTCATGTTATACAACGTTGTTCAGTGCACTTTCAGCCATACCATGTTTCTTTAATATTAACCAATACTTGAATAGAATGATTGTGATGATAATTTAGTTGGCACCCATACAGCGAACATGTTCTTCATTCAAATGAATTATTTAAGTCAATAAAGATATTTGAATAGAAACGTATTATTCAGCTCTATTCATTTATTAATGTTTCTTCGTTGATGTGATTTTGTGACACATTTCGCTTAGAAGTAAGCGATATATCTGAATTCAACCCTAGTTATACCAAGCCATTTTTTGTGAGATATTTGGCGATATTGTCGAGTGATGTGCTTCGCTTTGAAGTGAGCGATATTCTTAAATTGAGTTCTGGTTATAATAAATCATTTGCCAGTAAATCT
This sequence comes from Rotaria sordida, assembly GCA_905250125.1. Classification (NCBI taxonomy): domain Eukaryota; kingdom Metazoa; phylum Rotifera; class Eurotatoria; order Philodinida; family Philodinidae; genus Rotaria; species Rotaria sordida. The sequence goes on along the minus strand of CAJNOL010002514.1, from coordinate 28,951 downwards.
TTACTGATGTGATCGATGACATAATTTGCTTCGAAACGAGCGATATACTTCAATGAAATCATACTTGGGAAGATTCATTTGTCAAGAGATCTTTGCTGAGTTGATTGAGTGACACACTCTACTTCGAAATGAGCGATGTACTTCAATGCAACCATACTTGAGAAGGTTCATTTGTCAAGACATTTTTGCTGACGTAATTGAACGATACACTCCACTTGGAAATGAGCGATATAGTTGAATGGCATCCTACTTAGAACATTTCATTCACTCTCTCAACTTTGATCATATAATTTTGTGCTAACTTGTTCCACAGTAAACGCTATATTTGTATAAAATTTTTGTTAAAAGTAATTATTAAACATGTACATTCTCATGTATTAATCTGAAGACTACTTAGTCTCGAAGTAAGTGATGTACTCGAATGAAACCATAATTAGAAAAATTCATTTGTCAAAAGACCTTTGCTGATTTGATCGAGTGACACATTAGCACCAAGCGAATAGTATACTTGAATGAAGTTATGGTTAGAACAATTCTTTTTTCAATAGGGGTTGTGCTGCTATAATCGAGTGAAACACTCCGCTTCGAAATGAGCGATATATTTGAACAGAATTATATTAAAACTGATACATTCGCCATGTATCTTCCATCAATGCGTATAATGTTTAGTGTTTCAGTTCAAGAGTGACATATCTGAGTGAAATCGTTGTTCGGACTGATCACTTTTTACGCCTTCTGAAACAGCCAGCCAAACCTGACTTTTATTTTTGTTTTTTATCGATATAGTTGAATGAAGCACTGGTTAAACAACTTCATCTGTCAAGACATCTTTGCTGATGTGATTGAGTGACATATTTTGCGTAGAAACGAGCAATATACTTGAATTGAACTCTGGTTATAGCTATTCATTTGTTAAAAACTCTTTAGTCATGGTGTCGTGTAAAATACTTCCCTTTGAATTGAGCGAAATTTTTGAATAGAACCCTCCTGAGAATAATTCATTTGTCAACACAACTTTGTTGATGCAATCTAGTGACATACTTTACTGCAAAATGAGCAATATACTTTAATGAAATTATCCTTAGAACAATTCATTTGTCAAGAGATTTTTGCTAATGTGAATGTAGCAACATACTTCGCTTCAACGTAAATGAGATACTTCAATGAAATTTTAATTAGAACAATTCATTTGTCAATATATCTTTGCTAATCTGATTGAATCATACACTTAACTCTGAAGTGAACGATACACTTGAATGGAATCATGGTTAAAATTATTCACTGACGAATGGATCTTTGCTCATGTGATCGAGTGACACACTTTGCTGTAAAGTGAGTGATATACTTGGATGAAATAATAATTGTAACGATTCATTCGCCGAGAAATCTTTGCTGACGTGATCGAGCTACACACTTTTCTACCAAGTGAACGCTAACCTGAACGAAATTATGGTTGTAATGATTCATTTGTCAAGAGATATTATCTGATGCAATCCTGGGACATACTTCACTTCATAGTACACGATATACTTGCTGGAACTATCATCAAAGTGGTTGATTTGTCGAGTGATCTCTGTTGGTAAGATGAGCTGACGTCACTTGGTTCGAAGGAGTGATATATTTGAAGATAACAATTGTTGATTCTAATTACTTACCTCACCTTATCGCGTCCTATTATCTAATTTAAAAATCCAATCGCAAATGAATAAGATACTTGAACAGACTGATAGTTAAACCCATTCATATAACATCCACACTCTCATGGGTAGCATGCATTCAATCACTATGCTAGAATGAGTTAAGTACTTGAATACTATCCTGGTTGAAGTTGTACACTTGAGATGTGATATCTGACTATTAAGAATTATGAAATTTTTCCAACAAGATAGAAGAATAGTTAAATGGATTCATTATTAGGATGATTCACTATCCATTTTATCGTCAATCATACGATTTAGTACCACACTTCATTTCAAACCGAATAATGTATTCAATAAAGATATTTCAAGCACTGGAAGCGGACCTATTTCATTTCTATGTGCTTCTCATCATGGCATAAGTTGTTGGTTTTCGAGAACAAGTGTTAATAAATTATCTGAATCTGATCACTGTCTCGCTAATTCATTATCTCAAACATCATGCTTCCTATCAACTCAACTAACTCTTGATTTCATTACGAGATTTATTTTAACAGAACCTTTCTGCAGATAATTCATCAGCCATGTAATCTTTAATTATGAGTTTTTCTGTTACTGGCTCCCTGATAATAGCATAAATGAACGTGAACTTTCTTAATATAATTCATATGGCGAACACTGTTTAACCTCGTGTTCTGCTTTTAATTTATAGTTAGAGAGTAAAATAATTGAACATGATCTTGGTTAGGATAATTCATATGCCATGCGCTGTTTAATCTTGTGCTTTACTGTCATCAATTATGAGAGAGTAACATAATTGAACATCATGTTACTTAGAATGATTCATATGGCATGCGCTGTTCATTATTGTGCTCTACTGCCGTTGTTCGCTAGAGAGTGAAATAATTGAACATTACCTTCCTTATAATAATTCATATGTCATGATCTGTTTGATCACGTCTTCTGATGTTAGCGATCGCTTCCAAATGAAATAATTGAACTCTATCTTCATTATGATGATTCATATACTGTACACTGGTCAATCTTATGTTTTACTGCCATTCGTTGCTACAGAGGAAAATAATTGAACAGAATTCTGCTTAGAGTGATTCGGTTGTGATGAGATCCTCTAACACGATGCTTGCAGATTAGCTTTGACTTTGAAACGTCCGAAAATGAATAGATGTGTTGTTATTGCTATTGATTTTTTGTGTAGATCTTCATCGTGAGATGTGTCATTATGTTCTTGATGCAATCAGAATCATATATATGAATAGAAAACTATTGGTTGAAATGATGCGTTGATAAAGCGATATTCGATGAATTGATTCAGAAACTTAGTTCGCTTCAAAGTGTTTGGTATATTTGAACGAAATCATGCTTATGTTTAGAATGGTTCACCGGGTCTGTAATCTAGTACTACATGATGGACTTGAATAGTACATTATCGATGAATTACATAGTTGAAAAAAGCCCTGGTCGAAGTTGATCACTCGTCGTGTGTTCATTATGGAGCGGATAAATGATGTACTAGGTTTTGTTCCAAGTAAATTTCTTGAATAGATATTTTATCAAAAGTATTTGTTTAGCGTATGAGCTGTAGTGTTCGAGTATCGCACAGTCATCGCTTGCAAATGATCGATATATTTGAACAGATCTATACTTACGTTTATTCATTTTTGCGATGATTTGTTACTTCATAATAACGACAAAAGCTTTGCCTCACGATTAATGGTATAGATGAGAAGACAGATTGTTGCTGGTGTTTGCTTACCATGCAATTGGTAATTAAATAATACTATTTAGTGTTTATTTAAAGTGTGGACTATGAATTGAACAGGATACTTGTTAAGAATATTCAGGTTATGGATGATTTTCTATTATACAGTGTTTATAAAAGTCTACTTCAAAGTAAGTATTAAATTTGAACACCAGTGTTGCTGTGGTTATTCATTCGGCATACGATCAAAGATGTGGTTTTGTGATGCAGCTTGATCATTGAGTTTACAACTAACATGAACACATTTTTAGTAGACAGAATATTAATAAAAAATGTACAAAATGTTGGTCATATGACTTTGAACATTACTTGCTCTCGTTTGACTTCTTTATATATCCTTACTAAACTTCTCCTCATATATTTTTAATGTTATATGAATGCAATTTAACCTTGAATAGCGTTTATGTTGCTTACAATTTCGAAAAGGCTTTTTCAGCATTTGAAAGTTCTATGTGGTACAAACTCCAAGTAAGGTTAGAGTACTTTCATGTAACTTAAAATATTAACAAGATGAATTTTTAGTTCAAAATAACGAATTCACATAAAATTACTAATTTATAGTAAAGGTTTTATTAGTAGCTAGTCTCCTGTTGCTTATTTTCTTCGTTCAACTTTTTCTCTCTCTGTATTTTGAGTGTGGGGTATGGGTGTGTGGATGTGGGTGTGGGTGGGTGTGAGTGTGTGTGTGGATGTGGGTATGGTGGATGCGTGTGGGTATTGATTTGTCCTTCATACAGACCCACACTCACAAGCTCATTTCCTACATGCTTCTGCTGAAAATAACCTTTTCGCAGACAGAAATAATCGTTTCGGCTTTCATTTTTTAATCCGTCATTGAAAATTTGAAATAGACATTCAATCTTCCTTACTCTTGGCTTTTTTTAAAAATTATTGCTGATGATGAACAATAGGCCATGGATGCATATGTTGTGATCAATGTTGAAGAAAAAAATTATTTTCTTTTAATACAAGAGAGAAGAAAGAAAATTTTCTTGTCAGATAAAATAATTTGATAATTTTACTTATTAATCAATCAGGTTAGATTAACGCATTGAACCAATTTATGCAAATGTTTCGTTTAATTTATTTTCGAATTTCTTGAAGATCGATATATTTTCAAATGAAAACAGTTGTATGAAGAGAAAGTCAATGAATAGGTTTGATTGTGAATTGAATTAGTTTGTACTCACTGTTGAATGTATAAAAAATAGAAAGAAGGGGAACATGTTAAACTACGTTGAACATTGTGTATTTGGTTGTAACCAACAATAATTGATTGTTACTTTAAAATTTATTTTTCTTTAGAGATAAATATTGTTAATTTTTTTTTTGCTCAAATGAATTTGATTAAATAAAAATAAAAACCAACGAGTCTCCAGTTAGTTGGGATCAACAACAAGAAGAAATTCTATTCATATCACATCAGCAATAATAAAATTTGATGGATAAAACCTTCATGCTGTTGAAGTTATTCTTTCATTTGGTTCAGAATATACATGGGGTTATAAAACAGCAAATGTTCTAATACTAGTAGTACTTAAAACTCCTCCATCGATATCAGTTATTGTTCGACATACAAATAAAAATGAAACTAATCAAAGTGAAAAAGTAATTATGAAAAGAAATCAAATGATCAACAACAAATGGAGAAAGATTTCTCAACTAGAGAAGGAAATCAATATCTTGATGATGAAAATGATAGTTCCTTTTTAATTCTGTTCATTTTATTTTTATTTGAATATTTAGAAATGATAGATGATTCAACAGCGACAACAACAATGACAATAAATAAAATAAATTCAACTATTGTTTCAATAGTTCCAAAAGAAAAGAAAAAAAAATGTCGTTGTTACACTAGACACCGTACGAAAAGAAAGAACCTATTAACATTGTTTTTTGTAAACATGTCGATGCTGGAAAATCAACTATAGATAGACAACTTATGTAAATTCTATTTATTTAAAAGATAAAATGAATTTTCAGTTGTCAGGTTTTTAACAAGACAAGTTAATAAACGAATATTAGAAAAATATCAAAATGAAGCTCGTGAAAAATCTTGTCGATCTTGGTATTTTATTTGATTTTTACAAATATTTTATATATATAATTAAAACTTTAGGCCATTTCCACTCGTAAAGGTGAATTCAAAACGGGTTTTGAATGTGATGGTCAAATATGTGAACAAGCTATGTTAGTGAAAAAAACTGTTGGTATTCGTTATTTAGTTTTTCTCATTAGTAAAATGGATGATTCAACTGTTAATTGAGATCAAGCAAGATATGAAGAAATTCGAGATAAATGAACACCTTATCTTTAAAAAAAATGCTTTTAAACCTGGTGAATATACTGTTTTTATGTCATATAGTGGAATGAGCAGAGCTATACTTAAAGATCATTCTGAAGAACAAGTTGTATTTTGATATAAGTAAACATTTATTTAGAGAAAATAATCAAACAAAATTATTTATTATTTCTAGAGGATCAACTTTTATCGAATATTTGGATAATATACCATTATTTCGTCGTAGTATTGATTGGCCACTTTGAATGTTCATTATTGAACGAAAAGAAAGCTCGTGTTTCACTTTTTTTTAAATAAAATTGATTTGTTTTTTATAAAAAAAAAAAAAAAAGAAAAAAAAGGGCACGATTGTTACAAGTATAGTTCAATCAGATACTTGTCGTGTAGGAAATCAGTGTTTAATTATATCAAATCAAATACGTGTCGAAGTTACAAATATATTTATTATGAAGATATTGAAACTGAGTCTTGTATTTGTGGAGAAGATGTTAGATTTGAATTAAAAAATATAAATTTATATCTTTTAAATAGCTTGCTGTATTTGAACATTAATCAATTATATGTTCAGAGATATTCAGTTGTCCTTCATATTCATGTAGCAGTAGGTGAAGTTCAATTGAAAAAATTAATAAGACTTATCAACAGTAAAACAAGTGAAAGAATTCAAGAACATTCTAGATTTATGAAACAAGATCAAGTAGCGATAGCAAGATTTGAATTATCACATTCTGGACAAGCTATCTGTATGGAACCATTTAAACGTGCTCCTCAACTTGGTCGATTTACATTGCGTGATAAAGGCCGAGCTATTGGTGTTGAAAAAGTTCTTAAAGTAATCAAATAAAAAGTGTTCTTTTTTTCTCTGTACTGTTATTTCATATTTTATTTTTATAAGAACAAAACAAATAACTAAACTTTAATAAATAATGTTATTGCTCTGCATTTGACTCGGAGAAGTATTGAGATAAACATTATTTTCGCCACTGAAGTTTATCATCCATATAGAAGAAGATTGGTAATGAAAAATAAAAGAAATAAGATTGGAAGGAAGAGAAAGGATAATGTATGATTTTGATTCGCGTCATTGTGAAAACTTGCGACATCTTTTATAATAAGATATGATGGAGACTAACAAACGATATATTTATAATGGTCTTAAGCAATCAGAATTAGCTTGAAGTGTCTTACTTAGGGGTCAAACACACTAGAGACAACTGACTTAACTTAAGATTGAATTAAGTAATGTGATTGGTTAAGTCAGACTTAAGTCATCTTTTTGAGATGACTTAAGTCTAAATTAACCAATCACGTTGCTTAAATTTGTCTTAAGTTAAGTCACTTTTTCTAGTGTGTTTGACCCCTTATACGTGTCACTATGTCTTGTTTTTCGAGATGACCTATATCATAAGAATGAGTTTTGAAAAAAAACAGAAATTCTTTTTTAGTCTTTATGTAATACTTAGTTTTTTTAGATGTTACAGAAAGGACAAAGACAAATAAGACTACTTTTCTGATCTTAAAATATTTGAATTTTTTGTGTTAAAATCAAGTCAACAGGTTCCCACGACAAGCATTATGATTATCGCAAACGACATCGTTTGTATTCTCTTCAGTGAAGACCCATGTAAAAAAATAAGTGAAAAAACTCTACTTTTAAATACTTTCACTATTACTAAAGTAAAACAAATTAAATAGTCTTACTACTTTTGACTTCTTCTAGTGAGTTTTAGTACTTTTTAATTGATGAAGTGTAATATATTAATTTTTATACTTTCTAAAGACATTTCATTGTACTTTTGCTGTATAAAAAAATGATTTAACAGCACTTTTCGTAATCATGAAATATATTATTTTAATTTTTCTATTTTTTAAAATACTCTATTATACTTTCAAAGATTTCAAGAAGTAATTTCAAGTATTTTCTATCTCTCTATAAATACTTAATTTTGATCCTTCAGTTAAAGATATTGTTTAAGTACCGCTTACTTCAGGAAGATCTTACACTAACAAGCATCAGATGTCAATCATTTATCACTGTGAATGTTAGCGTTTTTTAAGTAAAATCTAAGTAAACGAGAAGCTGAAGCATATGCTTTCGATTGATCTGTTAACAATTTCGGTCGTCGAAGCAAGAAAACAAATAACAGCCTGTACAAATTCTAACTCCTTTCTGGTCAGCTATAGATTTGTAGTTAATTGAGTTAGAAAATAAATTTATCAATTAGTTCACTATCAGCGTATCAGTTTGATTTTCAATGCAGACTCTGGCAAAATAAAGTTCTGGCGTCTTTACCAGTGTGTTAAGCTTATGGTATTCAAGGTACGCACTGTCGACGAGTTGTAGGCCGGTTGATGTTTTATTATCTTTCTTTCTATCTTCTGTGGAGTATACACATGTTTAGGTGACTATGCGTACGACACTTACTCTTAGTATGTTATTTGTCGTTCTTTCGTTCTTCTTTTCTCTTTGCTTTTCTTCTCGGTATATTCTTCATATAAAATCAACAAACTGACAAGTGAAAGGAAAGTATGTTTGAGACATTGCATTCGCTATCATGTGATCCACTGTTAAGTTGTTTCGCTACTTCTTACAAGGTCTTGAGACTTTTGTATAATCTCAGTTAACGATCTGACCGTATGATATCCACTTGAGCTATATTTTCAACATACTTAATCACAAAATAATGGTTGACTCATAGGAAAGGCGGTCGTAGGATTCTGTTATCATTTCAACGACTTTAATCGTATTCAGTTAGATTTTTTTTCAAAAAATGTGCTGTGCAATTCCTGGCAAAGTGGCTTATTCAACTTCGATATTACAATCTTTTGAACTTTTAAAAAGAAGAACTACTATCCGGCTATTTCACTTGTCAAATTCAAAATTTTTATTAGATTTATTTTTTTTCATACAATGTCTCATGTGTCATATTACTTTGTTTTATGGATTGGCACATTTTCAAATCCATAGTTTCGTGCCCATGAAACAAATAAATCTTATTAAATTTTGCATATGAAGTAATCTAACAGTAGTTCTTCTTTTTAATAGTTCAGAAGATTGTAATATTGAAATTGAAAAAGCCATTACAGTACGCAAAAAAAGTATTTTACACGATAAATCGAGAGAACTTTATCTACTTGCAAAGCATTGATCATTGTATTTTATAATGCTGCTGTACGTTTATTTCTCTTGTTTGATGCAATGAAAGACCTTCTAATTTCATGAATACTTTTTCGAACGGATTCTCTTTCAACAGTTTCAAGTTTTAAATTTCAAATTTTTCGATATTTTTATTGTCATAACCTTTGAACTTGATACATCTTCAGTATTGTTCTGTTCTGTTCTGTTTCTTTTTACAGTATTTAAAAACATTTGCTTTTTCTCTTCTTTTTTCTTCGACTCATTCCTCTGGAAAAGAAAACATCATCGGTATATTATTGTACGGGAGGAGGACGAGTGTTTTTGAAGAGATAAATACAATGTACTTTTTTCTGTATGTATGCTCTTTTGTTTTCTTGGTAATTCAGATTATGAATGATATTAAAGAAGAACGAGTAACGAGAAAGAAAGTAACATCTACTTTCGACATTTTTCGTTCGATAGCAATCATCGATTGTTTGACACATCCATATAGCTCACTAGCTTATTACGTGTCGCTGTACAAAAATAGTATTCTTCAAGTATTTTGAATACGGCAGATACTGATACATATAGAATGTTCCTTATTAGTATATATACTATCTTCGCAATCATTCTGATTCTTATCATTTTCATTTACTTCAAACATGTTCGCTCCCAAAAACGTGTGTACGATGGTTTTCAAGATAGCTGCTTCTGAGCAAGAAATCCACATAAGACAAGACTGTTCGAATGTGTAAGACTTTTATTGTTGTCGACATGATTACTAAATTCCCTTGAAACCGGTTCGAGCATGAAATGGTTAATTCTTCTAGTATCATAGGCTTGGTATCTTGAAAGGGTTTTTCGAAAAAATTCCTTTTCTCCACACTTTTTGGATTTTCAGAATTTGAGTTCCATCTGTATGTATTGGCTACGTATGGTGAGTCGATACGTGCTATCTTCACCCTAGTCAACATTCGAGTAGACTGAGTAATGGCAACATGGCTCGTTTCACAGGATACTTCGAAACTAAAGCGATATATATTTGCGATTCGAACACTTCTATCGATTATTTGAAAGTATTTCAACTGGTTTGAATCGAGGCTAATATGTATGGTATAATTTTGATTGTCGGATGCCTGAAAAGGTTGAAAAATCAACCCCAGTAAAGCTGGAGAACTAGTTGCAACCTAGACTTCTAGAAACTGAGGTTCTACACGAGATGATCAGATTTAAAATCTATACTAATGATGTATTCGTCATTGTGTGACTTTCTCAGATAATGATTCTTACTGAGGTCGAAGTTTTTACTGGAAATGTATAGATAAATACGATTTGTTTTCTATGTGTTTCGATGTATTCTGCTATACTTCTATCTGGTAGGAGCTACACGGAGCTCACGGGCTAGTTTCTCCGACTCTGCTTCGAACTTCACATGGAGACGTCGTGAGATAGTCAACGCGTTATGTTAAACTCAATCGTCACTCTGATTGAGTTCGAGAGCGAGTGTACGAATGAGAAAAAGACATGTTATATGATGAACAGATTTCATGGTATTAGGAATCGAGATGGACGGCACGAGACTGTTATGTCCTTGATCGTCTATGACGATCGTTCGATGATTACACAGCGCAAATCGTAGTCAACAAGCGAATATTTTTCATAATTAGTCAAGAAGAGGCTTTGTGTTGTATTATTTTATCGGTTATTCATGAATAAATAAGGCTCGATTTTGCGTATCTTTTCGATTACACACAAGTTGCCTTTTTTTCATTTGCCTTCATTTCTTTCTTTTCTTTTTCTTATTTGCTTTGTCTGGTTTTTTTTTCAAGATAAAAAATGCCTCTTTTCGAGACTATCCCCATCGATATTGAGCAAGTTCGTCACCTCGCTCGTGATCATTGGGGCATCGAGGTGGGAGAGTGTGTCAAGGCCTCACAAAATCACACTTTTCTCGCCAACAAGGGCACGACAGAGCGCTTCGTCCTGCGTGTTACGCCCGATCCGGAGAACAAACGATTCGATTGTACCGAATTGGAGGTGGCTCTGTTGGAATATCTGTACGAGAACAAGCTGCCCGTGTGTCGAGCCGTCCAAAGCTCCGTCACCTCCTCCGCCGTCATCCGCAGTGGCTCCTTAATTCTCTGCCTCTTCACATTTGCAACTGGAGAGCCTGTAGTCTACACGGATTGGATATGGATGACGAACCGAGAGATAGTAGTCGGCCTCGGTCGTTGGTTCGCCCGTCTACACAAACTCACACGCCGTTTCGTCCAAGAACAGCCGGCGCTCGCCGCTCGTGCCCGTCACTGGACCACGCTTCACGACGGAGTTCTGGCTGGAGTGCAAGTCGACGAACGCGACAGTAGAACGGTATCAGACCCTGCGTACTTTGGGGTGATTCACGGTGATGTGAATCCGAGCAACTACTATTGGGACTCTGCTGTTGGAATGCCGTGCATGTTCGACTGGGATCAACTACAGCGATCATGGTTCCTCTACGATTTATCGGCACCAATTTGGGGTGTCGTCGTACTCGAACGAGGCGGTTCGCCTATCGATCGGTCAGTGGTGCCGCAAGCAAACTCGGAACTCTACACGACGTGGCTCCTAGAAGGATACGAGTCAGACGGAGAAGGCGTTGTTGTTGATCGTGCGGCTCTCCAGCGGATGGTGATGATTCGTCGAGAGCTCTACAGCCGATTCTGCCGACTGGCGCTTTTGGAACTGCCGGCTGAGCACCCAATGGCAAAGTTTTGCAAGTTCATGACCGACTTTTTCGACAAAGAGGACAAAGAGACGTCGTCGCAGTCTAAGGCATCCACCTCTGTCACTTGATACTTTGTTTTCATTTTTTTGTCCACGATATTTTTCCACAACGAAATAAAATAAAATAAAATGAACACTTTTCAAGATCTACCAGAATCTTAATACTGGAGACATTGAAACGAACATCCATGATTGTGTCAGAAGTTTAGAGGATTTGTTGATATGGAATGTTTAATTGTATTATTTATAATATCAACTAACAATTCACAATGAATTCGAGATATCAATTGAGAATGACCGGATAATCGAAATTTTGGTACAGGAAAGTAGAAAATATAAGGTTCCAGAGATGACATTATTCTTTCTGTTTGTAATGAAATCTCCCATGATGAAATCAATGGTTGATTTAGAGGACTTTCGTCGATTTTAAACAAAAATACCGTATTTTGTGCATGAAAATAGAGAAAAAGAAAATCATCTGGTACTAGTTTTTGAATAGAGTGTAGGTGTGAGTGTGGGTCAAAGTCTTCTATTCACACTCACATCACTCACCCTCAAGTAAAACAATGAAATCAAATTATTATTGAAGAAACTTTCTGTACACAATCGAACATGATTAAGATGAACCACAATCTTCAAATATAAGTCTTCATGATGATAAATTTGATATTGATTTAGGATAATGTATTATTACTCAAATAATTTATCTAAAATCTTTGTTTTGTTTTAGATCGAGAATATTCAAGATTTCATTCAACTCTTGCTAATCTATTTGAACAAATTGATTTAAATATTCGTCAAACATTAAATGAATAAGAATATGCTTTAAATGAATTAACAAATATAGAATTATTTGATTCAACAATATAAAATGGTACACAAATGCATTTATATCGTCATCATCATCATATTTAGCATCATTCAACATCACTAGCAATAACAATTGTTGAAAATCTTAATAAAGAAAATATTTGTACACCATTATCTTTCAAAAAGTCACTTTTTAATAATCAAAATAGAAGAACATATTCATAGTGATTCTGATAATGATGATGATGATAATGATCGAACACATTAAAATCAAACTCAAACCGAATCATCTAAAATTTTCTATTTTGTTAACAGTCTTTGTATTGAATCTCTAAAAAATTCTTCTTCTCCTTCTCAACAACTACTTGTTCATTCGGCTAGTCGACAATCTTGACAACAACCATTATTTCTCTTAAGTAATGGTTATATGATACGCAGTACACAAAGTTTAGCATTATCAAAATAAACACATCAACAACTTATTATTGCTTAAAAATAAATGATGAATTTAGTGAGACAACTATAAGACAATCACTTTTAACATCTCAACAACAACTACCACCAAAAATGGATGTCAAAGCATTTAACCATACTTCATCTACTAAAGTAAGAATTATTCATCATAGTGGTGGAAGTTTTTATCTTTTCAAAAATATCTCAAAGCAGAGAATACATTTTCTCTCTATGTTTTGAAACAGAATGTCGTCGAATTGAATCTGAAAAACAAGCTGAAAGGTTAATAATAGTCAATCAATTAGGTGATTAAATTAAAATGGGAAGAATAAAACATTTCTTTTCTTTTCTTAAACTTGAACCATTTCAATAGTAATTTTGCATAATTATCTTCTCTCTCTCCCTCTCTCTTAGATTTTACTCTCACGAGACAGTCGTCTAACAAAATCCGATAGATTATATATAGATTTATATTTAAAGGATATCCCTATTATTTTCTTATTTAGATGATGATAAGTTTTGACCAATTGAAAAAATAAATTTTATCTTAATGATAATATCACAGAAAATAAATAAATTTTTTTTTGTATAGTAAACCATTATTACCACCAAATGATAATGATAATGTTGATACTCTATCTATACTTTCACATCTTGAAAATGAGATAGAATGAAATCCTCAATTTTCTTTTCTTTCTCATTCTTAGACATTAATCTTTTTTTCTTTCTTATCTTCAAGTGTTTTCTTTTTCTCACTATTCGTTATTATTCATGTTAAACTGGAATTGTCATGTCATTGTTTAATAGCAAAAAATAATCAGAGTGCGTGTATGTTTGTTGTTTGATAAAACGAGAATTTTCTTTGTTCTATTTTTGTTTTCTTATAATGTCAATGTTTATTATAATATTAAAAATTTTGTAATAAAGCACATCAATAGCTTGTGAATGTCTCATTCGAAAATGAGTTCAAAGCTTAAACTACACACACGATCAATATTGGAGAAAAAGAAATTATGCAACCTTTAAAAATATGTGCACGAATTATAATAAACAAATCCATAGTATATTTTTATTAAATATAAATTTATAATCAATGAGCATATTTTCATTGATTATTTTGATTTAATTAGTGATAAACTATAAATGTTGATGATGATCTTTCGATTGCCAATAACAAATTAAAAAAATAAAATTTTGACGAATGTCTCGGTTTTTTGGTTCTCTCCTCGACGCTCTTCTAATAATAAGTGAGTGGTCATGGTATTTAAACAAAAATAAATTCTTTTTCAATATCTTCCATCATTGAGAGGTAAATTAGTTCTGAAGAAGTTTAATTTGAACTTTTTAAGCAACAAAAGTTTATTTGATAAAATAATACGACGAGAAAGAAATGTTTATTTTTATCATTTTTTAAAAGTTTCTACTATTATTGAGAGAAAATTGTTTGAAAAGATTAAAGATCTCAATATTACTGTTGTAAAAGATACTAGACAACTTATCTTTTTTCATATGCATTAATCTTATATATTCATATCGTTTTTGCTAATCAAATAGAGGCCCATATTTATTATGTCAACTAAATTACTCAATAGTTCAGAATAGGCTGTTTTCTATTGATCTATATAATAAACCTCTTCATTATTATCATCCTTTATCGTATAATATGCTCGTCAAAGATTTAATATTTACTTTAAATCTCGTTGTCAATAATTAATTGTATGCTCAATACTCTTCAAAAATTAGAATATAATCAATTATTTAAATTCTATTTCTTTTATATTCATATTATCATTTCATTCAATGTTATTATATCCATTATATATATATAGAATCCAATCGATAACTGATACAATAATTTGTTATTTATGATGACTGAAATATATTTTAACGACACAGGGGAAAAATATGAATCAACATTTTGTAGGCGAACAAATAGATCATCTATAATTAGCGATGATGTGTCGCATCATTGGTAAAATAACTTATCACAGTTGCTAATGCTTTGTATTCAATTACGAGATTCGTCAAACAAGTTAATCGAGTGTTTCTGTCAGAAAGAAACTGTATAACATAGTCGTTGTGTACATTATTTATTGAATTTACCACCTTGAAAACAGGTACTTATAAACCAGTAATTTCGAAATAGATATGGGAGAGAATAAATATGATAGTTGTTTCTATTATTCATGAATCTATCATCGGCATACATATCAATTGATTGAAATCCTCTTTTAATGAACCTATTCTGAATATCATCATTCGATGGAAGATCAATTCTAATACTCTTGTTAATAATGTGAGTGTATATGTTGAAGATAAATTTGTTTAATCGTGGCATATAGGTAAGAACTTCTTCGTATAATTGATTATCATCGTCGATGGTAAACAGTTAATTTCCTTGATACGAATGATCAACGTAGATAAAGATTGAAACCATTCATTAAGAAGTTGAAAACGATCATCAAAAGTATTGACATCTATTCTCTAGTTAGTACGAGTTGAAGATAGAGAACTTGTATATGGAATATTCCAAGACAAAAATGTTAGATAATTTATTGAGGAGTATTGAGAAAAGGTCAAATGAATTAAACATCTATCGAACCATAGTATCCCTAGAAATATAGTTGGTTCATTTCTATTAGATATTTCTACTATCTCGAGATAAATATCGACAGTAAGATGTATAATTGGATCAACAAGAAGATGACATATCGTGCTACCTTAAATGCAAATAAAAACATCAGTGATTTATGAAGTCAAATAAAATTCATGGTCACACATAAATGTCGTAAGAATATATTTAGTTGATAATTGACCAATGATAATGAATATACTTAGTAAGAAACACCTAGCCTTATATAGATAAATAATCTTGTAATTGTAAAAAAAACGTAAAAAGTCCATATTTTTGTGTCTCCACAGTGAAATGACTTTACTTGAATTTAATCATACATTTGCCAAATTGAGCACTCGCATGATCGATTTTCTTAGTCGACTCAACATTAGTTCTGCTGGATTAGTGGCTGGGATTGAAAGATTAATAAAAAAAAATATTGATGTAGAACAAGTTATCATTCTGTCTCTTTTTGTAAAGAATAGTAATCGTTATGTTAAATGTATTTGGTTATTTATTCTTTGATTTGAACGCGATATTGACTATGATTCATTTCTGATAATGCTAACATTCTCTCAAAAAAAAAATATTCAATATAAGAATGTGTTACATTTTATTATTTGTAAGCAAAATGCTAGCAAATTTTTCATCGTATAGCTTTTTTTTTACAGATATTTCGGTTAAGAATGACGAGGTTCAATAAATTGCAATCAAAATTGATTCATTTGAATTTAATAACAAATTTTTTTTCGTTGATATATAAACTCATTAGGATGAGTTGGAGGATGAGATGCAAGATCATAATAAGTTCCAGACCATCGATCAAGAAATGTCCAAAAAGTTGATAAATTCTTTCTACCAACTTGATGATGATAATAATGACCAATTGAACCGTGCCATACATACCGACTCACAGAACCCCAATTATGAAACATCCATGGAAAATCATAGCCTGAATGAAGGTTTGTTGCCGAAAAATGAATAAATAGAATAGATACAAGACGAGTTAAAGGATCCATTTGTAGTGGAATCATGGCTCCTAAGAAGAACATCATTCCGGCAAAACATTCAAACGCACTAGCATAAAAACCATTCCAAGAATAAACATATCTTTGACAACTAGCATGATGTTTCATATGTATTCGATGGAAGAACCAAGCAACACGTGGATGAAGATGAGTAACATGATGAAATAAATGTGTTAATACATCAAAGATGATGGTATAACCTACTGATTTCCATAACAGTGTCCACCAACTTGGTGCTTCGTACACGTGTAAACTTGACTTATGTAACAATATTTCGTACACTATCAATGGACCGACATGCCATTTAAGCATATTGAGAGCTGATGATTTAATGTAGTATATAATTTCTTGTGATGATGTATGCAAATCTTTACGAATTTTCCATTGTTTACCAGGCAAATAATCAAGTTCAACAAGAGCATAGATACACATTAAAATTAAACACCATACAATACGAATCAAATGTTCAGGTAAGAGATGATCCATATACCAACGTTGTTTCGATAATGTAAAATGTGCATATTCAAGAAACGATGGTGATGGTGATGATGACATGTCAGACCTCTATTCTATTTAGTAGTTAGCAACAAAAAAAGGAGTGATATCTTATCACAATACATCGAATATGTCATAGAACATCGTCATCAACCGTCATACTTTTGACTAATAGAAAGAAAAGTAAAGTACGCAATTTTTATGATAATTTAATCGAATATTACTTCGAAAAGTTAACTGGAATTTGAGATTAAAGATTCAAAATTTTTTGTAACGTATTGTTTGAAATAATTAAGAGACAATATTTAAATTATAAATAGATATTGAAATGTTTTTACATATAAATGAGTACATATCTGTGTAAACAAGTAGTTTTTGACTTCAAAACTGTGTTAACTTCGACTATTGAGATCTAGGTTAGTGATGTAAGTCCTCCAAATGACTAATCGCTTTTCATTCGAGGTTATATGCATCATGTAAATTCTGACGACTTATGAGTAGCCTGAAATGAGCTCATGTCCTTAGCTTGTTAATGCCTAGATACTGTATTTTTGTGGTATAGTCTGTCTAAAAAGTCCGTGCGTGTGACTGTTTTCTGAATAACTCGAGAACGCAAACAGCTAGAGACCCGCAGTTTTCACCAATCGAAAGAAGAGGAGTTAGAGCGTCTTTCTCTCTGACAATGTGTCAGACGGAATTCTTTTAAAACTGATCATCTTTGAAAAATACAGAAAAGAATGCATGAAAGTGATATACAATACACATGAAGGTTTGATTATGGCCTTTGATTTAGATAGAGGGACTTCAGACCTATAGTTCAATATGCAATCCAAATGGCTCTCTAATTGCATTCTAACGTTGACCAAATGAAATCATGTATTTACATGCACAAATAATAGGGAATTTTGTTGATGTTTTACTACGTTTTTGCATTTTTTTGTCATAATAGCTGAACACTTCGATGAAAATGTAATGAAACGTAAGAAAGTGTGTTATGTTTTGAACTATAGATCTGAAGTCTCTCTGTCTAAATCAAAGGCCATAATCAAACCTTCATGTGTATTGTACATCACTTTCATGCATTCTTTTCTATATTTTTCAAAGATGATCAGTTTTAAAAGAATTCCGTCTGACACATTGTCAGAGAAAAAAGCGTCCTAACTTCTCCTCTTTCGATTGGTGAAAACCACGAGTCTCTAGCTGTTTGCGTTCTCGAGTTATTCAAAAAACAGTCACACACACGGACTTTTTAAACAGACTATAGTTGCAATAATTTCAAGATTTGATATCTCTCTCCTCTCGTTTCTTCGTACGAGATATCGAGAGAACATGCAAATAGAAGCTTCTGGATGTATTGAAGAACAAAAAACAACATACTTGTCGGTTAATCTATAAAAACTCGTGCACAGACAAAATGCACACGTTATTGTTGTGTCTTCTGCGCACTATTCACTGATAAGTAAGTGGATGAGTGCCTAGAGCTCATTGACACCGACATCCACACCCGACGAGGTGAATGAATGGAGACAATATCATCTGCTGGTTGAATATTAATTTTTGGAATATCACGTTCAAAAGCTTGATTATCATACAGACTTGAACTTGAAGGATTAGCATCTAAGGCGGCAAAAAATACAGCAAGAAGTAGATTGATCTCATATCGAGTTCACAAGGAGGTCTTGGTAAGAATAGAAAAAGCCTCAAAGAGTTCATGCCCATGGGTCTCTACAACCAAATTACGATTGTTTCTGCTAAAATTTTGATATCATTGTAGATATATATCGAAAAATCAAATAATGGAATTTCGACCTGAAGCTTTGTCTATAGATACGTCTAATGACTCTGAGAATGTTTAATTCCCAGAATCATTAGACCTATCTATGAACAAAATTTCAAGTCGAAATTTCGTTATTTGATTTTTCGGTATATACCTACAGTGGCATCGAAATTTTAGCAAAAACGATCGTAACTCAGTTACAGAGGTCCATGGGCATGAACTCTTTGAGGATTTTCCTAGTCTTACCGAGACCAATATGAACTCAAATGGTGGGTATCAGTTCGGGTAGTTCCTTTATTATCCTTTAGTAAACTCTTTCGATTAATGAAGATTAAGTTTTCTCTTCTTGATAAAATCTCTAAATGAATCATCTGTTGATGTGATCTGGTTGAATTATTCCTAATGGTCTAATTAAAAGCTACCGAATCGAACAAATTGCATTTGGTTACGAGCTTCAATATCAGATAGAGTTCGACCGGTTAAGCTGCTCGTATTGTCAAAATTCTGGCTACATCGCTAGTTAAATTATAAATTCATATTTGTATTCTAGATTTTAAAATGAGTTCTATACTCGTATTTGGTGCTACTTGTGTTGACTATATAGCTCAAGTTAGTCATTTTCCTCAACTGGATGAAAAACTTCGTACAAATTCATTAACAATATGTGTTGGTGGTAATGCTAGTAATACAGCAACATGTATGAGTCGTTTAGGTATTAAACTAAAACTTCTAACAAAAATTAGTAATGATTCAAATGGTGAAAAAATTTTGAAAAATTATCAAGAAGAAAAAAATATTGATACATCATTGATTGTTATTCAATCATCACTTACAACTCCTTTATCATATGTTATTGTTGATTTAGAATCAAAAACTCGAACATGTTTATATAGTGCAAATAATGAACAAATATTTGTTAATGAAATTAATCCAAATTGTTTAGATAAAATAAATTTTATTCATTTTGATAGTAATTCACTAGAAGCTGCTGTAGAATTAGCAAAATTAGCTAAAGATAAAGCTATTACATGTTCATTTGATCTTGAACGTGACGAACCATTTCTAAATCAATTAATTCCATTAATGAATTATATAATTACAACAGAAAATTACTCACAAAATGTTTGTAAAGATTCATCCTTAATACAAACAGCTATACGTTTGCTTCAAACTTGTCAATTTGTTATAATAACTCGTGGTAAAAATGGAAGTATTCTTGTTGAAAAATTAAATAAAAAATTATTTAATCCAATTGAAAATACAAATAGTCAAGGAAGTATTGTTACACAAGAAATTATTCATATAAATGAAGAAGATTTTCTTATATGGAATTGTACTGCATGGCCTATTCAATCAGAAGATATTATTGATACAACAGGTAGTGGAGATGCATTTACAGGAGCAATTATTTATGGACTTTTAACAAAAGAATTTTGGTCTAGAGATAAATTACTTCGTTTTGCATCTTATATAGCTATGTGTAAATTAAAAGGTATTGGAGCATGTTCTTCATTACCTTATATTTCTGATATTGATATGAATTTATTTTCTTAATAAATACTTACTTGGTACAGATGAATCTTGAAATTTAATAGAAGACGACCAAAGAAAATAATAGAGTTTTTCTTGTATATAAATTTTATTTCTCCAATATTCAACATCATTTTGACGACATATTTCATCCATTGATATAATAACTGAAACTGGATAATAAGATGTATGAGTTGAACTTTTTTCATATTCACTAGGTGTTAATCGTTGAGAAGGTAGTGTACTACCGTTCTGATGGATCGTTTTAAGTTATTGCATGAATACTCTTGTCAGATGTTAGTTTTTCTTTTGTTGATTCATTTGAAATAGTTTTACAATTCTATTTAAAAGAAATAGAAATGAACATATTTTTTGTTTTATTTTTGCATGAAAACTCTGAAGAGAATTTCGAAGAGTGTAAATGTGTCATTAGTGAAGTTAGCAGCCGATGTGAATAATTCCAGCAGCGATTCGCCCACGATACGTTCTTGGTGTTTTCATTCATGTTCCAAGCACATTTCCACATGTTCTGTCGAATGCCTCAATCAGATTCAAGAGATCTCAAACTATACTTTCACAAATTGAAAAATACTAGTTTTTTCATATAGGCAATAGAGAACTCTAGGGATAATTCTGAAACCGATTCGCCTATACTATGTTTCAGGTCACCTTCTTTGTGTTCCAAGGAGAATTCGAGGCACTCTATCCACTAACACCGAGAAAAAGATCTGGAACACATCCTGAGCGAATCGGTGCTGAAATTAGTCCGAAGTTTCTCTGGAACTTATGGTAAAAAAAACCAGTATTTTTCAATTTGTGAAAGTATAGTTTGAGATCTCGTGAATCTGATTGCGACATTCAATAGAGCACGTCGAAATCTACTTGGAACACAAATAAGAACGCCTCATGGATGAACTGCTGCTGGAATTACTCAAATTGGCTGTTCACTTCACGTATGTATTGTACTAATAAAACTTTTTGCAGTGCCACCGTTAATGAAAAACAAAATTTCAAAATTGGAACTGATTTGGGCTCTGTGGTTGATACAGACGTCTCAGGCGCATCAAGTTAGGTAGCGTGCAACGAAACGCAATCAGTTCTAAGAGTTCTAACAGATTTGAAAAATACTTAATCATTTTGATACAATACACCGTACGCCACCTGCCCCCGTTCCCCAAAAAAACAGCCTTTATAGCTCACATTATACTGATCACTATACCGGCAGTCTACTGGCAGCTTTTGTCTGGTTCGATTTACATGAGTTAATTTACTTTCTGTGTCAATTTATGCTACTTGAAAGTGTTATTTGACTTAGAATATCTGATGAAGATAAAACATATCGTCAAATACAACTATTATTTCTTTCATTATTTCATATGAAACAATTTGTTCGACCTCGGTCATTCATTGCTTTCCAAATCGAAGGTATTCATTTAAATATATTTTTAAATTATATTATTACTTCTTCATTAAAAGAAGAAAAGGCCTTCTTGCACGTACATATATTCATTGCCTTAGCGAATTAGCATTTTATTCAACAAAACTAAAACGGATTACAATATTTCTGTACTTCAGCGAGATGTTTTCGGTACAATTCAAGATGAGGGTGATTTTCAGGCAATGAACGTTGTCCAATTTCCACAGCATGTTCGTAAAATGAGATTGCCTTCGAGTACTCCCTCATGTGGTCATGGATTTGGCCGATATTGTTGTAGCTTTGAGCCAAATCTGGATGATCTGGACCGAGCGAGTTTTGTCGGATTTCAAGAGCCTTCTGATGAAACTCGAATGCTTTTGAGTACTCTTTCATGCTATCATGCACCAAACCGATGTTCTTATACGTAGTAGCCAAACTTGGATGATTCGAAGGGAGCGATTTTTGGTCGATTTCCAGTGTCTTTTGATAGAACTGCAGTGCTTTCGAATATTCACTCATGTTGTCATGCACCTGGCCGATGTTGTTGTAGATCATAGCCAAATCCGAATGATTTGGAGGGAGAGACTTTTGCCACATTTCTAGTGTCTCTTGATAGAATTCGAGTGCTTTTGAGTACGCTCCCATTTTGTCATGAACCTGACCGATATTGTTGTAGATAGTAGCCAAACTGGGATGATTTGGAGGGAGCGACCTTTGCCACATTTCTAGTGCCTTTTGGTAGAACTCGAGTGCTTTCGAGTACTTTTCCATTTTGTGATGCAACAAACCGATGTTATTGTAGGTAACAGCCAAACTAGGATGATTTAGAGAGAGCGAGTTTTGTAGGATTTCAAGTGTCTTTTGATAGAACTCGAGTGCTTTGGAATACTCTCCGGTGTTTAAATGCACTCCACCGATGTTGTTGTAGGCAATAGCCAAACTGGGATGATTTGGAGGAAGAGAGCTTTGGATGATTTCAAGTGTCTTTTGATAGAACTCAAGTGCTCTGGAATGCTCTCCGATCTTTAAATATATCCCACCGATGTTGTTGTAGGTAGCGGCTAAATTGGGATGATTTGGAGGGAGATATTTTTGGTCGATTTCAAGTGTTTTTTGATAGAACTCGAGCGCCTTTGAGTACTCTCTCAAGTTGTGATATACCCCACCGATGCAACTGTAGGTAATAGCCAAATCTGGATGATTAGGAGGAAGAAGTTGTTGTTGGATTTCAAGTGACTTTTGATAGAACTCGAGTCCTTTCAAGTACTCTCCCATGTTTAAGTGCACCAAGCCGATGTTGCCGTAGGTAATAGCCAAACTGGAATGATTTGGAGGAAGAGAGTTTTGGATGATTTCAAGTGTCTTTTGATAGAACTCGAGTGCGTTTAAGTGCTCTCCCATGTTGTCATGCACTAAAGCAATGTTGTTGTAAGTGGTAGCCAGACTGGGATGATTTGGAGAGAGTGATTTTCGTTGTATTTCAAGTGTCTTTTGATAAAATTCGAGTGCTTGTTTATAATTTCCTTTACCACTTTTGAATCTTCCTAGACCACAATATAGGGAGAGAAGTTCTTTTTCATCGTCCATAGATGTATCTTTCAGTAGTATCTGATAGACTTCTTCGGCCTTTTCGAAATTTCCAATTTTCATCAGCAATTTGGCCAGTTGATGCCATCCTGTTTCTCCTTGTGTTTCTTGTCGTATGTGTTCTGTAAGTTGTTTCAGGTCTTGATCATCATTTGCAGTGGCCAATGCGAGTTCTACCCGCCATAGACGATTTTCGATTGCTTCAATGTGAACGATTCGAAATACCGTGTGCATCGAGAATAGAATCTCGTTTTCTTCGTCGAAGTTACTCAGATTGTCCAAAGTGGCAAACGGAATGGATGTGAGAGCAGGATCGATTTTGATTTCAAATCGAACTGCAGTCATGTCGGGATCGGTCGGTGTAGCTGGGGAAAACATGAATGACACTTGTGGATTAGTACTGGTTGATAGAAAATTGTTGAATGACAGTAGGCCACCTTTACTGTTTAGCAGCTTCTCGAACTCGCTATTGAACATCTCTTGATCTCGATAGACAGTCAGCGGGGTTCGAGTATGCGATTGTTGGGCGTGCAGCTGTTTAATCTGTCGATGAAGGTCACGTAGGAAGAAACCCATCTTGATCACAATATTAGCCTCCATAGTTCTCAAAGCTCGATTGAGCATGGAATAAATAAAAACCTCTGTAGTGTACCAGAAAACAGCTAATTGAGGATTATAATCTCGCTCGAATTTATCGATAATTCTTAACTGAGATGCATTATCGTGATACAACTCGCGTAATAGTCGAACGAATTCTTTCTTTGCATGTTCATCGTAATTAATATCGAGTAAGATCTCTTTGAGTATTTGTGAGTACATAAACAATGGTGGGAGTTCATTTAAATTTTGTTTTGAGTAATCACCTGGAGGAATAATATTGATGGGATCTAAATCTTTGTCACATTGTTTCGTGTCTTGTTTGAGCAAGTTACAAATAGATTCGATTTGAGTGAAGAGTCCTTTGATTTTTGTCCACTCGTCCCCCAACATCTCATGTTTGGTCGTGTCACCACAAAATACATAAATAGAGTAGAGTTGTGGTATCTCATGGATGAGGGGAACGAGCTGTTGACTGAGAGCGCTCGACACAATCATGAGGACTTTTTCATATTTGATTTCAGTGAGATAATCAATACATTGGTCAATATCGATGAATATATTAATTGTATTGACGATGTGTTGGAGTTGAGTGATCGTATTAGTATAATCTTTATCAGACTCATTCATGTTTGAGTCTAACCAAATGAGAACAAAATTCTGGACGATGAAGCGATATCTTGGATGTGACGAAATATCACTCTGGTTACCGGATGTTTCTAGGTCACATAGTAGTTGGTTCGTTCCATAGGCAGTTTTTGATGAGTTTAGCATTGTGAAAGTTTTGCCGATAATGAGAAGGATCGAATCGATTAAAATTATTTACTTCGTTTGTGTTGTATTGCGCTACTTTTTTCTACGGTGACGAACAGTTTTATTACACTGAAAGAAATGAATGTAATCATATACCCAACAGTAAAAATTGGCGTTAGACGTAATGATGTATGCTGTTTGAAACCTTTCATCTATATAAGATTTCTTCAAATTTCTGGCATCGACTTGCTTTTTTTTACATTTAGAAGTCGTCGAATTTCAATTCTTGAAATAGAGAATTTCTTTTCAGAATATAAGAAAAATAGAGGAACTATATTAAATATAAGAATTGGATACAAATCAAGCTAAAATCAGCCAAAAGTTTCGATGAAGATTGATGTTTCTTCCTCATCATACTTAGTTTTCTGGAGAATCTGATTTTTCGAAATTTCTGATAGAATGCGTGTATTTTTTTTTAGAAAGGCAACTATCATAGAAAGAAAACATTTGTTTTAGCTCAAAGTCTTAATACATTCTAATAATGATCATAGCTATTTACAGACAAAACTTCAGGTCGAAATTCCTCTAGTTGATTTTTTTGAGGTGCTTGTAATAAATAGAGAGAAAACTCAGAAGAACACTTGTGATTTTATACCATGATAAATTGAGTAGCTAATCTTTTGAGGTTATTCACAGTTCATTGAAGACTACTGAATGTACAGAGTATCACTTCACAAGCAGTTTGAGACTTAAGAAGGATTTGTCAAACCTATGTACAAACTTTATGTTTGTAAAAGCTGATTTATTGATTTTCCAAAATCTTGAAAAAGTTCCCTTGCCCTTTTCCTCATGCCTAGGTGAAGTCTATATTGATTGTACCATTCCGTTGTGACTTGTATCATAAATATAAATATAAAAGCGCTGAATACAATGCTATAAGAGCACGAATTTTGTCATTCTCCTTACTCAATGATTTTTTTGCTGTTCTAGTCTTACTCTACCGTACGAACGTCATTTTCCATTAACATTCTACTTCACAACAGTCATACCTTAGTCTTATTCTGTTCTATCGAAGTTGTACTTCTATTTACCCTAACTTACCCATGATGGTGAAAAATAAAGCATCGCAGGTTTTGTGACCTTTGAAATAAATGTCCTATTTTATTGTTCTATTGGCCTAGACTCCTCTTCTGAAGATCAAACATTGAAACATTCTACCAAATGTCTTCTGATAGGACATTTGTATTTCGTTCATTAAAAATCAATGTTGTATTCAACGCTTTACTTTAATTTCGACAATGAAATAAAAAAGGATGACAATCAAAACTCCGCAGGTGCGCAAGTATGTGTTGGCCACATGAAAATAGGTGACATGAGAATTAAAAGTTGTCCTACAGTAATTAAACGGGTATAGGAAGAAGTGACACTGTGGAAGGAAGGTCAGAGAATAGAAAGGAATCAGGATGGGTGTGGATGTGGGATGTAGGTAATCTTTTGATGCACACTCACATTCACCCTAAATCATTTAATAGATATCTTATCAATCTTTTATCACTATTGCAACTGAAATACACAGACTTGAACAAAAAGATACTGCATATATATATATATATATATATACACAAATATGGTGTCGTAGTGGATAGATATGAAAAACTAATGGATTGGAAAATTAAAAAAATGATTCTTTTGTTTTTATTTTTATTCCCTTTTTTTAAAAGAAAGGGTTATACGACGGTAAATGCGCTTAAATGAGTTCGTCCAAACCAACCAGAAAACAGTATGAGCTAGACCCGTAGCAATAGCTTTTATTAACCGCTGAAAATCTTGACTAAAAATTATTTTGAGTACGGAATCTGAATCGAAGATCGGTTTTTGCTCTAATATTGATACTAAACAGTAGGCGATAAGAGATTGAAATAGATTAGCAGATAGCATAGACTTGGAACAGATATATCTCATGCAGGAAAAGACGGAAAAAACACCTGATTTTAATTGATTTTTTACGTCTTTTTTTTTACATCGGAAAGGTCTGTATTTCGTTTTGTTTCATCTTATCGTTTACACATCAGTGCAACAGTATATAAAGTCGATCGAAATCATACTGAACTTAATTATATGAGGATTTTCATCATCATTATTGTGAAACAAAATCCAAGTTATAATCGTTTATAGTTTTGATGATGTCCATAATGTGCCAACGATAAGGGCACTGCCTATGTCCAAGTTCTATCGGTTCAATGTTGTGAGAGTATTTGGCCACTATGCGGCTAGACACTATAACCTCATGAACAATAACATAGCTACCTGCTCACTCTGTCGTCTATTTATTGTTTCCTTTCTTTTGACTTTTCTCTCCTTCCTTGTTCCCTTTGTCGTACATAGGCTTGTGTTTTATGTGAAGCCGACATAACTGGAGTAATGAAGTAGTGTAGTGAACATCTATACCGAGGGTAAAAGTAACGTTACTCCTTCAGTTTGTCATTGCTGATCACATTAAAATACGCATTGCAATAGTAACGACATAAAACATCATATCTCTCTCTCTCTCTCATTTTCATCACATATAAAATTTTCCACTGGATATCATCCAGAGATAAGATCAAAATCGACTCGATTGCATTCGGCCGAATACTTTTTTCATAAGAACTTTTCTTCTTAATTGAGCTGATTTCCGAGAGATATTTTTTCCAGAAAGATCAGCATGTCAACCGATGAAATTCATCCAATTGCTATACTCTTTGACCGCTGCTCATACACAAGATCGAAAAAGACTGTCTTTTATGAAAACGGTCCGCTGTGTATTACATGTGAGAAATCAGAATGCTTCTCCTATTCTCTGAATAAGGACTTTCTGTTTTCGTGTTTAAAACTTAGACTTTAACAGAGTACATCAAGATTTAAATAGTTTTTGCGGTACATCTATATCATCAAAAAAAATCTAATACATGTTATTGAATTCGCTGCTATATCGTCTTTCTAAAAGTGAAAATCGTGTCTTCTACTACTGGTACTCTCAGTTAGATATTCGCATAGAAAAATTTTCTCTATTTAACGTTGTTTACAATAAGACTGTTTTATGCATAAGAGATACTTCAATCAAGACAATCGATTGCCTATTCTGAGTGTCATCAAGCAGAGCTTTCTTAACATTAATTTATGGGCATCAAAATGCCACATGTCTATGTCCCGTTGTTTTTTCTTGTTTGTAGTTACTCTTTACTTTTAACTTCACTTTTATTACTAGTCTAATAATATTGGTAACTAAATGTACTTACGTACAAGGTAATACTGGAGTGTACAAATTTTGTCTTGTGTGCTTGCAATTGATTTTACTCTGTATTTATCACTGACAATATTACTTGGTTTTTTCCCACAAATGTATGTTTACGTGAATCACTGGAGCATGACTTTTTCATCGTATAGACGGTTTTTTATCTATGTGATCGTCATCACATGTATTTTGTTTTTTCATATATTCTTTCTCTTTTCTTTTTACTTAGTTTTGCGTTTCGTGTTGTTGCGATGGCAAAATATACACTGATATTTGCATACGCACAAATTTGAGTCGTAATGATTCACTGGACCTTCAACTTTATTCAAATCTATACAGATATTTTCTATTATAAATTTTTTTTTGTTAAACTAATGATCACACAAGCAGTGTCGAAAGCTTCTAAGTGAATAAATGAAAAAAGTTCATATTTTTTCTCTTATCTTTCGGTTTATCAAAAACTCTCTATACAACTCAAACTTAGTCAACTGCATTCGAAGAAAGTATGGCGAATGTACTTTAAGAAGATTCAGATATGTCGAGAGATTAACAATGAAATTAACAAAAGCCCAGTATGATATTGCATTTTTACGTATGTGTCTCATCTATGGTTCAACTCCTAAATTTCTAAGATTTAAATTAGCAAATAGGCATCTTATTTTATCTCCTCAAGTGAAGAAATTTCAACGTCAACTACTTTCTATTGAACACTCAAGAAAACAAAGAAATCTAATTAAACTGAGAAAAAATTTGGATCGTATTGGAATTGATGGAAGTTTTAACATTTTTTCACCTCATGATCGTTAAAAATTAAATTACATCTACCTGACAAATTGCGAAATAAACTAATTCATCTATCATTTATTTATTTCATACAAAAAATACAGTGAACCTTTCGACTTCTATCAAAGAATCATTTTCAACACTAAAGTTACATGGAAAAAAATTGTACATTATATATAGAACAATTTCTGTTTGATTATTTTTGTTTTCTTGTTCTTGTCGTCTAA
>CAJNOL010002513.1:16732-37508 GCA_905250125.1 Rotaria sordida | reverse complement strand
ATTCTTGTCTAATTGAATTGATAGTACGTCTAGAATCGATATGGAATATGCATGTATTAGGGTGTGTGTCGGCCCTCTCTGATTCCATATCCACATATCAGTGTTATGTGCTAAAGAAAAATGAAAATAAGCAAATAAAAAAGAGTGTATGTCTTCTTTACCATTGCAT
Organism: Rotaria sordida; assembly: GCA_905250125.1. Taxonomy (NCBI): domain Eukaryota; kingdom Metazoa; phylum Rotifera; class Eurotatoria; order Philodinida; family Philodinidae; genus Rotaria; species Rotaria sordida. Next base: position 37,339 of record CAJNOL010002513.1, on the reverse strand, counting down.
TTTAAATGCTGATTATTTCCAGCATTGGAAAATCGCGATATTTTATTTGTCTGTCATAATGTACATGAATACTGAGATACAAATAGTAACTATTGACATATTCTGTAACCATAAGGCAATAAAAAGTTCACTTTTATTGAATCTCTGTATTGAACAGTATGTTGATATCATAGTACTGATATCGATGTTTTGTTCTTAAAAAGACCTTCGGGTGTAGATGGTGTAGATGTTGGTTATGAAATGTGAGACTCACAACTCACATCTATCGACACCCACACCCATCCGCAGTCTCATCCTACATTATCTCTTTTAATATGAAATTTTCAACAGTTTTTCTTTCGACCTTTCTATAGCACTCAGTATTCTCTCTTCAGTCCATTATTGCATGATTGAGACACAAATGTAAGACTTTTAAAGAAGGAAAAAAATCGAATCATACGTCCTCTACCATTTCTTGTCTCTTCATTAATTGAACATATGTACATTTGTATGCTAATAAATGCACAATACATTCGTTCTATCATTGTCACTTTACAGATGACAATGTTAGCTGTATGTATGACTGACTAGTCCTAGTTAGTGATCTCCCTAATGAGCCATCATTTGAAATTTTGAAATTGTACTTGCTGGATGAGAGAAAGTCATTTCGTACTTTTGTTTTATTGAGACTTGATTCTATCAAAAAAAAGTATTTTTAGAAGCCTGTAGTCATACATGATAGAGTGTCATAAGACTTCAAACTAAATCAAACAAAAAGTTCTTTCTCTACGAAAGAAAAAAATTTCGTTGATACCATCGATTGTAGGCATTTTCTATGATGGATTCGCATACAAATGACTCTGCTTCATCTCATATCGGCGTTTCATTTTTACTATGTGCAACACAAACACGAAGATTTCTTACCAAAACCATCGTTCAGTGATCTATCTACCTCCGAACTATTCTACCAACCCAGCACCATATCGCTCGTACATCGATTTTCATGGAAGTATGATTTTTCTCTTTTCAATTCCAATACCACCCGTTTTGATTAAACAGATGGATTCATCTTGAGTCGACCAGAGAATGATGCTGAATTCTGCAATTATATTATATGCGAAGTAAATTGTATCCAAAGCTGATGTTGAGTACTTTCTTTTTTCAAAGTTCGGTTTCAATAATGATCGGTCTGGAATTTCAATTGGTGGTTTCTCAGCTGGTGACAATCTGGCCATTGCTATATGGTTTCTTATTCCACATATCCCCTCTGTGATCTCATTTTATCCGAGAACAGATTTTACGATTTCCCACGAGAGTAAGACCTCGCTAAGTCCAGATGTAAACAAATTTTTGATTCTGCTGAGTAGACCAGCTCACTTACCTTCTGATACAGACTTGTCAAATCTATTATTAAGCCTGATATTCGCGGATCCGAACACATTGCCGAAGAGAATCTTAGTGATTACAGTCGAGGATGACAGGAGTTGTACAGAAGAAGAAGAAGCTTTCGCGAAAAAGATGCAAAGTAAAGATTAACAGGCATTATTATGGAGAGCGGAGAAATGTATTTATGTTTGGAATTTCATGGATGGATGTGTTTACGAGAATAAATTCAAAAAATGGGAGGCGTATGCAACAAGTTCGAATGAATTAAAGAAAGCCTTTTATGAGTCAAGTTTTGAACGCTAGTAAGCGGACTGATCATGCATATTTTCTAAAGAAAGTTAATGCTACCGGATTTTTGTAATTGTTGCTTTTCTACCCGTAAAGTGTCTATTCTGTGAAAAATTCTGTTTTTTGGAACAGTTCAATATCAATCAATAAAGAAACGATTATTTTCTCAGTGTCAGTGTCGATGTGTGTTTTGGTAAAGAGAAGACAAGGCTCACATTCATATTCGTGCACTTTTGCCTGCGCCACAGATAATAACACAACCCATAAATGTCAAGAGAAATCTTCGACTCGCCAAAATGAAAAGGCTTGTTTTTCTCAATGGTTCTAATGTATTTTCTTTGTTTTACAAAATATTTTGGCAGATATAATTGCATTTTTATCTACATAATAAAGCCATTGGTACACTAGAAGACCCATGTTCTTCTATTATGTCTCTAAAAAAAAGTCATATATTTAGGCAGTGACGTCAATCAAACTTAGTTTTACTTGATTTTTGTTCACTATATCGTCATTGAATGAATTTGTTTCACTTATTTCATGTATGTAGAATACAAAAGAAAACATAGATACTATCCGGTGAAAAAAGGGAGAACATTTTTGGTAAGTAGTATTTTGATGAGACATCGTGCAGCATTCTTTTTTTCTCATGACTAAGGGTAATCACTGCTATCACTTTATCTTTTCAATAACTAAATAAGTATAAAAAAGAACATTCATTTTTTTTTAATCACACTCATTTAATTTTAATTACTTATTTGGAGATTTGATGAGAATCGATAAAATTCGTTCACAGTGAATTATGCTGATAGCATAGTTAATAATCTCAAATTAACTTCAATAAATATGTTTATCTTGTGAAGAAATTATTTATAGAAAATCAGCATTTGAATACAAAATCTGTGTTTTCCTTTGTCTGTTTCGAAAAATGTCATTGGATCTTATTCCGAAAAGAAATGCATTCTTAAACTCAAAAGTGCTCACATGTCAAACTAAGACGTATATACATGAAGTTATATTTTCTTCAATTATGAAAGGCTGCTTTATGGTGAAAATGCTTCTGATTTTCTAGAAGAAACTCAAAGATCAAGAGGCATTTTAATTAATACATAGCAACATCTTACCAAATCTGTTAATATTGTACCAAGATCTCTTTATGTGTTATATGCGTGAATGTGTACTGTGTTCATTAAATCCTGTGAACATGAAAGTACATTTTCGTTATAGGATCTCAAGAGTGCTTTCAGAGTAAGCTGCAAAGGAATACTAAAATGACTCCATGATATGTTTTTAAGATAGAAGCGCAGTCCGTAATAGACATTTGTTATCTATTATCTGCTTCTCAAGATTTTACTCACTCGGATTTGATCCTTCATTATAAGAACGCAAGAAAAATATTGTTCGTACTGAATCTATATATAATTATGAACTTATGCTATACTAAAAAAAATCAATTAAATCCAGAAACCATTTTAAAATCTCATTTGTTTTTGATAAAAGTCTTCTAATATGTCTTGTGTGTCATTTATCCAAGAGAATCTTCTATGATGGGGACGTATTCTAATAAGAAGGATCTTCTAATGTGACAAGGGCTTTACTTCAACTGTATTGGAAGTATTTAAAGTCGTTCAGACCCTACAGTCGGACATTACTGATTAATATTGTTAGAAAACGTATGCAAAATTATGTGCGCAATACTTTGTGAATCAGTTTGGATGCACATGATCGGTTATTTCTATTTTCTAATACATTCGATAAACTTATTGCACATTTTAGTGTGGGTGAGGATGAACAAGTGAAGATAATATTCGGCAACCTGTATCCTATATTTACATTCACTCTCGTAATCTTTATGAAATATTCGCTCAATAATTCAATTGTCCGAAAATATTTTATTATACATCGGGTAATGAAAACTGCATTCATGCTGCAAGTATGAACTACATCATTCTGATTGATCAGTTTAATTATCATACGGCCACTCGCACTCCGAACTATGATAAGCATCAAATGTTCATACAAATTGATTTAAACCAATATTCGTCACTGTCTTTTTACTGTTGCTATGAAACTTATTCACCGCTCTGTGTTAATCAGTCATTATATTAGAATAATTCAATTTTGTCGGCAATTTTACTACAATAGGGATAGTTATCAATGATTCTTCATTCTTTTATAAGAACAAATACAATACAATAATTGTAAAGATCTATTACAGAATGATTCAATGCTATCGCATAATTTTCCTGTTAAAATTAAATTTAGGTAAAACTGTTAAGTGCTTTTGATGATTCGAGACGATTGAATACAATAAGTTTTACTTCGAAAAAAACTTATTCGACTCTTTTCATAATAAATGCACATATACCATGGGTAAAATATTAATTCAAGAATATATAGATACTATTCTGATGTACACTTTCGATAGGTGTATCTCTTTATATAGGACATTTTCTTCAATGATTCCTTTTCGCTCAACTTATGCGTATTTGTCTCTCAGAATAGTTATTCAATTACTAGCGATATCAAGATTGTCATAAGCTTATACAAAAAATAGCGATTTTCGTTAGAACGATTATGTGATCTAAACTTTTCATATGATAAAAATCGGTGTCTGTCCATATTTTTCTGCGTCGTTCAGCACTAAATCTCGTTAATGAAAAGACAGTCATCTTCTAGACAATTATATGCCATTTTTATCAAAAATAACATTTCAAGTCATTCAAGTGGCATTTTATTCTTCATTGATAATTAAGAATACATTCGAAGTGCATCTATCACCTTTCATATCAACATTGATTTCAATTCAGTTTCAGTGGACCGAAAATTTCTTCATGCTCATTACATTCTTAAATATCTTAGGCACAACAATCATATCCTATGGAAACATCTTTAGGCGCTGCTTGAACTTTACTTCCAGTGCATCATACTCTTATTCACGAAATTCGATTTTTCTCACGAATGCATTTCATAATAACAAACTGAAATCAAACACGCTATGATAAATGGACGAACCTGTGAAGATTACCCATAAAAGTCTGCCGATATTGCCAGCTAGCGAAAGTAATATTGCCTAAGTACCTTTCATTTTTCCCAACAATACAGTCTACATTCTTGACTCTGAACACCTATTTCACAAATATTTTATAATTACTTTTAAGTTTTTATCTTCATCCTCACAACCATCATCATAACCCTCGTACAAAACACTTAAGTCAAACAGAAAACTTCACACTAGAGAAGCCACACAATATATCCCTACCACTACCTAGATCTACACCTTTTTAATTAAACCAGTACTCTATTCGAGTACATGGCGATATGAAACAACATACACCTAACTCAATATCTAAAAAATCACTTAAATCTCTCGAGAGACTCATCCGATGTGAAAGCAACTTCAGGCCCATTCATTTTCAGCAAAAAAACCATCGGACACCAAAACGTCTGCTACACTAAACATGCTCAACACACTACAACTCTTTGGCAATGAAATCGGAAACGAAGGAGAACAACATGTGGCTGATGCATTACACAATAGCACGGTGATCCTCATTTTCTTTTCATCACTCTCATATACCCATCTGCACTTTTTCACACAGACACTTACCACACTAGATCTCAGATACAATCAAATTGGATGCAAAGGACCATAGCATCTGGAGAATGGATTAAGTTAGAAAACAGGCATACTTATTGTTTTTCGGCGGGATATTCCTAGTAATCAATGTGTTGTGTGAGTCGTAGTGTGACTAGAAAGTTTGAGAGTCGCGTGTTGCAAGAGATGTGGTGTCGACGTTCAATCGTGTGAATATTGGCCATGTAATAGATTGATGAGTTTGTATAGATAGAAATCCGTTGTATGTCAGCGTAATGTAGAACTGAAAGTTTGTGTTAACTTTCATGATTTGCACCGGCTGAAATAGTTTGCATGCTTTTCTTCAATATTGCTGATTTGTAATTTTCTCGTCACGAAATACATTGGAATAGAATTTGGATGTATGTCGTGCATTTTGTTGTTGCGTGAGACTCCTGATAATGGGTGTAGAATTCTATTTTTTTTGTTGGGAAGGAAGATACCTTGTTGTGCAGGTTGTGTTATCGGAATTTTTACACTCAGTGGGAGAGGTTCAGATAAAGTTGTACAGTACAAATAAAGCGTCGCATAGATCGGTTGAAATATTTTGATAAATTAAAACTAAAATGGTGCACTATCGTATCTTTGGGTTCATTATTCACTGAGTAGATTATTTTGTTTAATCTAGTAGCTCAGTGGATGGCGGTTTTTAATGAAAATCTTTTTTTGCTACACTAGTGAGACATTTGAGATTGTGTGATAAGTGTATGCTTGTTCGTGATCTACACTATGACGGGAAAATATCATTAGTTGAATATTTATGTTTTGCATATTAGTTCGTAGGAAAGATAAGTGGTAGAGTAGTAGTATTACTAAATATGCGACACTGTTCGTAGTTTTTACGATCATTGCACGCTGTAAACAGAAGATTGTCACATCTTTCGTGTGAATGATTTCGAAACTAGTAGCAATGTAGCAAATGCAAACAATAAATATGTAGTTTATCGGTAATTTTTGCATGCTTTTGTTTTAATGTGTAAGAGTTACACTGTGCTTTCGTCATAGTCGATGTGTTTCGTACAGTAATGTGTTGCAACGTATGTCATTTTCAATATATGAAATCCAGAAAAATTTTTCTTTTTCAAATATCCTTGAGGTTCTAGATTTATTAAAGTGTTTGTACAATTCAATTCCAGTCGATTTATATATGATTTAAAACTTGATATAATGAAACTCAGAAATTCTTAAAATTTATTTTCAATTGGTTCAAGTGAATTCATTTATTGAATTGGATTTAGATGTGCTGACTAGTTCTAAATTAAAAGAATAGATGTGATCTCGAGATATTTCGTAGAGGTTGTTATGTTAATTGACATATAAAAGAAACGAATACAGAGTACCTACAATCCATGTAGATAAAAGCAATTACTGATTCAGTGATGATATGTGGGCATAAGTAAGATGTACTCGCAATTTAGACAATGAAATAGAAAACATCGCAAAAACATTATGAGAATAAAAAAAAGAAAACAACAGAAATGTACATCCGATTTAAGCATTTCTAAGTAAGAACTAAACAAAACATTATAAAACCAATGAACCTTTGTTTATTTTTCTAAAATTTTATCTCATGAATTCATTCTATCGTTAAAACTAACAGTTCATTCATTGTTTCAGTTGAACTGTATGATTTATTTGCGTCAGTATTAAAAACACTTTTGTTTTAAATGTGCAAAAGTGTTTTTACTATATGCCAGTATCCATGCAAATGTACCGAAAAACATAGATCTAAGTAAAACTAAATACAAAAAAAAATATCAAATACATTTGAACAGCAAATTTATGAGCTTTTCAAGAGAACTAAAGATAAAATGTCACATTTCTATCAAGTATGTTAAATAATCATTTAAAATAAGAAAACAAATCTTCAATTCAGTGTGAAAAGATTATGAACTTGTTGAGCAAAAAAGAATCAACTAAAGGTATGAATATTGTTGAATGGTATTTGTTCGTAAAGTACGACGTAAAATTTTTTGCAGCACTTTACTTTTACTTTCCATTGATTAACGTCTATGAGACATGATGGATTATATGAACAACATTTTTATTTGCAATGAAAATAGTTATAAACAGTTAAGTCAATCACTTTTCCCGAAATAAGCACGAGTTTGTTAACTAATGTATAAGAGAAATTGCTTGTTTATTAGTTGAATTGTATAAAGGAACCACACAGATTCTTCTCTTTTGGATAAGCTGAAACTTGCAATCATGGTACCAGATCCAGTTTCAAAAAAACAATTCAACAGATTCCAAGCAACCTATGAATATCTTCAGCTGAAAAGTTAACCTCTTAATAATAGACAAATCCGAATTTTAATTTAATATTCATATCATTCATTTTCTAAGCTTACAAAAACTAAATACCGCTGAAACTGTCAAATACTGATGACATCTCGAAAACAAATTTTTACTCATATACAATAATCATCAGGAATTGAAAAGTACTCGATCTCTTTTAGCTGCACTTATTCACGTAGCAAGCTTCCGAAACCAAAACAATTTTCATGTCATTCACCTTTCAATTTTCGAAAAACTCGAATATCTCAAATTCAAAAACAAAACACTTTATTGTCATTTTCAAAAAAAAAAATCAAATCACAAATTCAATTCAAAATTTTAGTTCGCCAGTAAAACCATCTTTGAAACCAATGTTCACTGTCGTTTTCCTTGGTTATTCCATCTTATTAATTCTTTCAAACGAGCTCCAAGTTCCTGACTGACTTCATTGTTGTAGAAGTATAGTTTGGTGAGTGTCTGTGTGAATGAGTGGTGATGTCAAAAATGAGAGAGGTGAAGAAAGAATGAGGATCACCGTGTTGTTTTGTAATGCATCTGAGAGACGTTGCGCTCCTTCGTCTTCGATTTGATTGTGTTGAAGATCTAGTGTGGTGAGTGTCTGTGTGAAAAAGTGGCGATGGTAAAATGAGAGAGATGAAGAGAGAATGAGGGTCACCTTGTTGTCTTGTAATGCATCAGCCAGATGTTGTGCTCCGACAGCTCCGATTTGGTTCCTGGAGAGATATAGTGTTGTGAGTGTCTGTGTGAAAAAGTGGCGATAGTAAAATGAGCGAGATGAAGAGAGAATGAGAGTCACCGTGTTGTGTTGTAATGCATTAGCCAGATGTTGTGCTCCGACAGCTCCGATTTCATTCCCTTGGAGATCTAATGTGGTAAGTGTCTGTGTGAAAAAGTGGCGATAGTAAAATCAGAGAGATGAAGAGAGAATGAGAGTCACCATGTTGTTTTGTAATGCATCAGTCAGATGTTTTGCTCCTTCGTCTCCGATTTGATTGCCTTGGAGATTTAGTGTGGTGAGTGTCTGTGTGGAAAAGTGGCGATAGTAAAATGAGAAAGATGAAGAGAGAATGAGGGTCACCTTGTTGTTTTGTAATGCATCAGCCAGAGGTTGTGCTCCGATAGCTCCGATTTCATTCTCTTGAAGATCTAGTGTGGTAAGTGTCTGTGTGAAAAAGTGGCGATAGTAAAATGAGTGAGATGAAGAGAGAATGAGGATCACCTTGTTGTTTTGTAATGCATCAGTCAGATGTTGTGCTCCTTCGTCTCCGATTTGATTGCCTTGGAGATTTAGTGTGGTGAGTGTCTGTGTGAAAAAGTGGCGATAGTAAAATCAGAGAGATGAAGAGAGAATGAGAGTCACCATGTTGTTTTGTAATGCATTAGCCAGATGTTGTGCTCCGACAGCTCCGATTTCATTCCCTTGGAGATCTAATGTGGTAAGTGTCTGTGTGAAAAAGTGGCGATAGTAAAATGAGAGAGGTGAAGAAAGGATGAGGATCACCTTGTTGTTTTGTAATGCATCAGCCAGATGTTGTGCTCCGATATCTCCGATTTCATTCTCTTGGAGATCTTGTGTGGCAAGTGTCTGTGTGAAAAAGTGGCGATAGTAAAATGAGTGAGATGAAGAGAGAATGAGGATCACCATGTTGTTTTGTAATGCATCAGCCAGATGTTGTGCTCCGATATCTCCGATTTGATTCCTGGAGAGATCTAGTGTGGTGAGTGTCTGTGTGAAAAAGTGGCGTTACTAAAATGTGAGAGATGAAGAGAGAATGAGGGTCACCTTGTTGTTTTGTAATGCATCAGCCAGATGTTGTGCTCCGATATTTTCGATTTGATTCCTGGAGAGATCTAGTGTGGTGAGTGTCTGTGTAAAAAAGTGGCAATAGTAAAATGAGAGAGATGAAGAGAGAATGAGGATCACCTTGTTGTTTTGTAATGCATTAGCCAGATGTTGTGCTCCGACATCTCCGATTTGATTGTCTTGGAGATCTAGTGTTGTGAGTGTCTGTGTGAAAAAGTGGCGATAGTAAAATGAGAAAGATGAAGGGAGAATGAGAGTCACCGTGTTGTTTTGTACTGCACGAGCCAAATGTTGTGCTCCGATATTTCCGATGTGATTCTGGGAGAGATCTAGTGTGGTGATTGTCTGTGTGGAAAAGTGGCGATAGTAAAATGAGTGAGATGAAGAGAGAATGAGGTCACCGTGTTGTTTTGTACTGCATCAGCCAGATGTTGTGCTCCGACAGCTCCGATATCATTGTATTGAAGATCTAGTGTGGTAAGTGTCTGTGTGAAAAAGTGGCGATAGTAAAATGAGAGAGATGAAGAGTGAATGAGGTCACCTTGTTGTTTTGTAATGCATTAGCCAGATGTTGTGCTCCAACATTTCCGATATGATTCCAGGAGAGATCTAGTGTGGTGAGTGTCTGTGTGAAAAAGTGGCGATAGTAAAATGAGTGAGATGAAGAGAGAATGAGGTCACCTTGTTGTTTTGTAATGCATTAGCCAAATGTTGTGCTCCGATATTTTCGATATGATCCCAGGAGAGATCTAGTGTGACAAGTGTCTGTGTGAAAAAGTGGCGATAGTAAAATCAGAGAGATGAAGAGAGAGTGAGAGTCACTCTGTTGTTTTGTAATGCATCAGCCAGATGTTGTGCTCCAATAGCTCCGATTTCATTGTATCGGAGATTTAGTGTGGTGAGCGTCTGTGTGAAAAAGTGGCGTTACTAAAATGTGAGAGATGAAGAGAGAATGAGGGTCACCTTGTTGTCTTGTAATGCATCAGCCAGATGTTGTGCTCCGACAGCTCTGATTTGATTGCGTTGGAGATATAGTGTGGTGAGTGTCTGTGTGGAAAAATGGCAATGGTAAAATGAGAGAGATGAAGAGAGAATGAGGGTCACCTTGTTGTTTTGTAATACATCAGCCAGATGTTGTGCTCCGACATCTCCGATTTCATTGTATTGGAGATCTAGTGTGGTGAGTGTCTGTGTGAAAAAGTGGCGATAGGAAAATGAGAAAGATGAAGAGAGAATGAGAGTCACCATGTTGTTTTGTAATGCATTAGCCAGATGTTGTGCTCCGACATTTCCGATATGATTCCAGGAGAGATCTAGTGTGCTGATTGTCTGTGTGAAAAAGTGGCGATAGTAAAATGAGAAAGATGAAGAGAGAATGAGAGTCACCGTGTTGTGTTGTAATGCGTCAGCCAGATGTTGTGCTCCGACAGCTCCGATTTCATTGTATTGGAGATTTAGTGTGGTGAGTGTCTGTATGAAAAAGTGGCGATATTAAAATGAGTGGGATGAAGAGAATTAGGGTCATCATGGTATAGTATAATAAATGTAGAGGCGGAAGAAATTTTTTTGTTACTTGAGTTTTATATGATGACAGTGGGTGATATGTACCGCCTTTTATATAATATTTTATGTGAGTGGTTATTGAATTTTTTAACAGAATTGGAGAAAAGAGGAACAAAGGGATCATTGTTCAAGAAAGTATGTAAGAAAATAGTAATATAGGGATACGTAAGTGGTTTTCCCGTTTTGATATTTTGGCGTAATATGTGGTACATGAAAAATGATAATTATTTAGATATTAGATGATTATATTTAAGGTTCATATATCACATCGTATGTTACTTTTTGCATGATAAAAATGTATGGTATCGTTGGATAAAATATTCTACTATTTATGAAAATTGTGTTATAGTTATTTGAGAGGAAATTAGTTTAGTGTTATCTGTAGTAAGTCAAATCTGAATGTGTATGATGGAACAACATTTTATAGTGCTTCGAAAAATGGTTTGAAGTATTAGTTGGATCGGATTCAGTGAACATTTACATTAGGTACATGAGGGTGTGGGTGTGAATATAAGTAGAGAGAAATGCTACACCCACATTCTTGATTGTTTAATCAGTGAAAGAATAGGTTCGTTATTTGGTGAAATCTTTGTAGAACAAGCTAAAACTTTCACTATGTTTAGTCCCCTGTAGCCAAATGTTCTGGAAACATATCATCCTGAAACCTTTATGACAAGGAATCGTTTATGAATCATGATCTAGTTTTACATGAAGCTCTCATTCACTCGATATATTAGGAAATGATCTCAACTTTTGACTGAATAAATATCAGAATTTAGACTTCATCTCTATGCAACAACATTACAATTCGGTCGTAGAAATGCACGGGAACAGCGAAAATTCGACGAACAAACGATTGTCATAGAGTAAGATTTTAAAAATAAACCTTCCCAAATGTATGAACACAAATGCAGGACTTAATAACATTTTAACCGTCTCTTCTCGTTCATATAATCAGCCTGTGATAGTGTTGCACAAATTTGAAGTCTATATTAGGATATTTAGTCAAAAATTGAGATCATTTCCTAATATATTGAGTGAATGAGAAGTTTTATGTAAAACCAGATCATCACTGATAACACGATTCCTTGTCATTAAGATTTCTGGATGATATTTTGCCAGAAAATTGAAGTACAGACGGGCTAAACATAGTGAAAGTTTTAGCTTGTTCTGCAAAGATTTCACCAATTAACGAACCTGTTCTCTTGATGATTGAACAATCACTCCTATCGCAACCGATTATTTAAGGCTTGATTTTCATATAAAAATGTGTCCTCTATAATCTTCTATCGATTACTGAAAAGCGTAGGTCTCTAACTTGTTCCTATCGAAGATTATTCAAAAAACATCCAAGTGCACTAACCTCTAGCGCAGATATTAGTAGTTTCAAGAGTTTTTTGTACAAGAACATTCAATAAGACTCATTGAAGTTCTTAGGAAAGTAAATCAGTTGGCAAAAACTCAAGAATTTAAATATTTTATGGAAAAATTAAAGCGATGAGAGATTTGCATGGAGACTGTGGAAACCTATAATCTGTCGTTTACTTTTGAGAGAATAGTGATTTTTTCTCTGTTACTTAGATAATAATGGTTTTCTGTGATTGTATTAAACTTTCTATGGATGAAGAAAAGCTTGATTGTTTTCTCTATCACTAGGAAAAAATATCAACTCATTTGGTTAAAATACAATGAAATGTGCTGTTTTATTGTTGATAGATTATTTGTGTAGTATCCCGTATAAAACCTACGGTTATGCGAGCGTGTTACAAGATGAATATATGATGATGAAATAAATTTGAATCACATTATTTTTAACTAATAAAAATAAATTGTAATCGAGGATGATTTTGTGATACTTTTCACACTACTAAAGCGGCACATAAATTGTCTTCGAGGGATATTTTATTTGAAAAAGTATACCATATTTAAGACGCTCAGTTCTTGGTAAATAATAAAATGAAGTAGAAGAAAACCGATACAAAAGATTTCTCTTTCAAATATGGTAGATCTATATTTATTTTATTGAAATAAACGATACAACGACTGCAGCATAATGAACATCCTAAGGAAGGAGACAATGGTGTTTAGAATTATTCAATCCTAAACTTGGATTCATCTCTCACTACATTCATATTTGCCCACGTGCATATCTCAAGAAACACTGAACTGGTTCGATAGTTCTTGATTCTGAAAGAGAATCGTTGGCATCGAACATCCTAGAAGACATTGTATCTGATGCATTCCTGAATCCTATAATTCAAAAAGGAAACATTGTTCTTCACGTATCAAAGGTAGAAAAATCTAGTGTTCTGACTCTCTACCTAGCTTGATTTTCTAATTAGTTGACATGATACCCTAAAGAATATTTTTTTTAAAATAGCAGCAAGTTACATGTAAGCTTCAAGCATGCATAAATTGGTGCAGAAATCAATTATATTGATAGTTACTGACAGATGAATAAATATGTTTGATAGTTAACTTTAAAATAAGTCGTTTGAAAAAGACTAGTAGTTCATACTATGTAGCCGATTCAACTGCGATGTAAAAAACCATCTTTCCGGTGTGAGTATCAGTTAATTAATGTTAGCTATTTGATTTTTGTACATAAATATGCACACTGTTTATGTTCCACAAACATTCGCCTATTTTCGACAGATAATGATGTCTGGTCTTCAGATTATAAAAAATACATCAGTTTCAAGAGAAGTCTTTCAAAAGTTAAAACAATTTAGATTACAAATCTTATACAGAAAGACACGAAAGATGAGACTGGAGAGCTATCCTTTGACGACAAGGGAGCTGTTTGAATACATTGTTGATAGTCTGTGTCAATAAACCTATAGGATACGCATATTAACTTGAAGTGTCGAAGTTATTGTTTAAAAAGAGCTGATTTATTTCAGAGATCTTATAATATCTATACCATCAATCATTATTAGCATTTTGATAAATTTAGTAGAACTAGATTGATAGAAAAAATTATCATTTGAAAAGATTTCTGCTATTATAGACGTGTCAATGATAACTTGCGTTAACTTTCTGCTTAAATTTTTCTTAAAGAGTAAAATTTATACCGAATAAAATTGATTAATTTTTGAACATCTTTGTTTTGGGCAAAATACATTTAGAATAGAAAAATTAATCGAAATATAGGATAGAACTTAAACTATATGATTTATAGAAAAAAAAACAAGTCGAATCTAAACCCAGATATTATGTGTGTAAGAGAAAATATTAATTTCGAAGGCTTTTATTCAAAACAATTAGAAATGATGAACACTCTTAGAGTATTTCATCATGACAAATTTCATTTACACTTAACAAAATTATAGGAATCCATTCGTTTTCACTACATCATTACAGCCATCATTTTTTTTTAATTATCACCGAAAGTACAATCACCAAGATAATCTTACACCACATTAAAATCATATTCTTTTGAAATTTTTGCTTTTCTCATTGATGTCATTAGAATACAACTATTTACTCTTTTTCTTAATTAGGTCTATTGCAAACAGTATAGAGTTAACTACTTATTATTATTTTCATGTATAGAAACATTCACATCCTTCCTACTTTTATCTGATCTTTCTTTTATCATGTTGCAACTTATCTAATCGTATTAGCAGACATCGGCACGCTCACAATATGAAGCAAAGCGTTGCAGATTGATAGCATCGACAATAGATAAATTTAATTTCGATGTAGCCTACTATGACCTATATCACATCCTGAAAAATCGTAGTGCTGTGGTAAGCCTTTATGAGACAACCCTGGTTTTTTAAATGTAAAAGGGTGAAATATCACTAGGAATTCTGAACGCTGAATGCTGAACGGGAACGAAAAACAGGAACCTAAAAAAAGTTGTTCTCGTAGGACTCTAGTGGGTATGGATGTACATCATCATCCTTTCACCTACGTCCATCCTCAAACCCACATTCTACATTCGAACCCATCCTTACGAACACTCACCCGTATACTGAGAAGATAAAAGAGAAAAAGAAGAAAAAAAAACTGGTGACAGACTCCGTCAATACAGTACTTCGCATAGCATTAATAAACGTAGAAAGAGAAATAAAGAAAGGTAGTGATGTAATCATATGAAATATTTCGCACTTTTAAAAAAAGCAAACTCGCAGACGATAACGTAAATGGTATGCCGGACACGGTGTTGATTCTTGAGAATGAATTGATATTTCTCTCTGTTGAAAATGAAAGCAGTAATGAATGAAAAATTCATCGAAATGATATGAAGAAGAAAAAATTTGCTCAGACCGAATAATACATATGTAAATTAAGTTAAATTAATATCGGATCCGGAGAATAACATTAGAATAATCCTTATTATTATCCATTTCTGAAAATAAGTCGCTTGGGCACTATTTTTATAGCTTTTGAAAGGAAAATGATAGAGACATGCAGCTTTCGTCGTTGGATAGAGAACAGCAGGGCACGTGTTACTATGAAATAACGGAATCTTCAAGTAAGATATTTTCATGATAAATCTTTGAATGCAAACTCTACAACGCTGAAATTTCTTAGGGTATGAGAGGTTTTGATTTCTAAATAGTGAAATCAATAGTCTGAATCGAGATCTACAATTTTTGACCAGTTCTAGGTCTTTGTCGCTTACAATTCGAGAGTTATAGATGTTTTTTGCAAAGATATCTACTCATACTTGCATACAAACCAACGTTTAATGACTGGATAGGAGTCGATACCTGTACGAAGAATGCATATAACTCCTGAGCCGTCAAAGATACAGACCTGGAGTTAGCTTAGAATTATAGATCTCGATCCGGGCTATTCCTTTCGCTATTTCGAAATCAAAATAGACCATGCGCTCAGGGGATGGTAATCTCGCGAAGTTTGCATTCGAGGATTTATCATGGTTAATCTTACTTGAAGACTCCGTAGTTTCATAGTAATACGTGCTCTGCTGTTCTCTATCCAACGATGAAAACCGCATGTCTGTATCATTTTCTTTTAAAAAGTCATAAGAATTCTGCCCAAGCGACTTATTTTCAGAAATGGATAATAGAAATAAGTGTAAAATTAAGATATCCAGTAACATTTCATATCTGTTGATTATTTTCATTGATTGGTGTGGATTTAGAAGTCATCTTTTCAATCACTCGCACACATAATTTTGATGAATCTTTGAGTATAGATTAACTTTGTTTTCTATTTAGTAAAGCATTGTAGAAAAGAATAAGACAAGTATTACACTATTCTGCTATAGTTTTTCTAAGGAGATAATTAAAATTTTTTCTAATGATATTTCTCAAAAGTAAGATAATGTCATCAGAAATCAATAAATAAAATAATCGTTTCTCTAATGAAGTGATGCTTTGGAGCTGGGAGAAATCTTAATATATGAAAATATAAAAAATTACCGCATATCGATGATACGTATCGGTAATCATGTTGAGTCTGCTGCAAACATTGCGGACTGAACATAAAATTGTAAAGTTGTCAAGATGGTCCAGGATGCGGTACACAAGATCAATAGGTATAGTTAATATTGAATAAGGAACTTGATAAGCCATAAGCGTTGAATACTTTCGATTAGTGCGTGCTGTTGAAAAGAATGATTATTGAAACTTTTTGCCTTCTGGTCAAAATCTATATAGAAAGTAAATCATCGATTATCGTTACAGTTTTGCAAGTTTTTGTCTACGCAGAGAATAGAAAAAATTTTTCGTATTCTTCGTGAATTGAGGCAATAAAGAAAACAGAGATTTCATGTAGAAGATTGGATGTGGATGTGAATGTAGAAAAGAAAAACATCATGAGAGACACCGATACTAACATCAAGGCCATATCTACATCAACTCATATTGCTCATAGTTTATTATTTATCGCAACAAAAACTGCTTTCATTAAAAACTGTTGATTATCTGGCACTGAAAAATAAATTAAATAAGGCTATAATCTATCACCCGTCTCCGTTATGATCTTGCATTATAGGAAACAAGCTGATTTATTTCGCAAGGTCCACTTTAAGTTATCTATTTTTTCTTTTTATGAATATTTAATACGAAAATATAATGTTTGATTCGAAGTACGGAAAAAAAGAGTAGATATCATAGACTGAATCAAAGTTATTTTTAAGAAACTTAGAGATGATAAGTGAAATTCTTAGAAGAGGAAACAAAAACTTAAGTTTTCAATAGACTTCAAAGATAATTTGAGATAAAAGGATACATTATTAGCATAATCCTTAAAATCTTATATATTATTGCGATTTTTCAATTCATCGAAACTATACTATATAATGTCTCAGCCACCGCCACTGCCGCAACCGCTCTCGTTGGTGACATTTAGATGGATAAAATTCTTAGTGTCGAAATTGCATCTTACCTCTTCTTGTTTCTTTTCGCAACTACTTCTAGGCTTTATCTATTAAGCAGACATGATTTCTATTTGCATAAGTATCTGTAGAAAAGACCCACGGATAAAGATACTAAAATTTAATGTGTCATTTTGCCTTTGCCAGCGAAAAATTTTATTTTCGTTCTGTTCGAACTTGCTTTTTAATAAGTGTCAATAAAATAACGAGATAATCTGCCAAAGGAGTCTGCCTTCATTTTATTTTTAGTGACTTTTCCTTCTTCTAGGAATGAGTTCAACAAATATACATTTGAAAAAAGAAACCCGTGGATGATATTCAAATAATATTCGGTGCGAACAACAAAAAGAGGTGCAGTTTTGGTGTGGATATGCAGATGGGTTTCGGTTTCACTGTGCCATAAAATAGGATTAGTATCTATAGACACACTCTGCCACCGCACTCTGAGGAAAAGGTTCCTCACGAAACTTCAAAAGTTTCGTGGTAATTTACTATACTTCAAAAGTTTCCATTGGGTGTCAGTGTAGACTTGTGTGTGGCGATGCAGAGAGACTCCACATTAAATACCTGCCACACCCACGGCTACACTCACATCCAACATTCTGCAAGCTCAAAAATCTCTGATTACTCGGAGCATATCTCGACACCATACCCTGGAACCATGGTTTTCCACATTATCGGCTTCTTTTTAGCTAATTTTGAGCTCAAAAACAACAATATGAGCCAAAGTCAATATGATCTTCGTAATCAGCGTTAAAAACTGCATCGATTCGTGTATGTTTGAAAGATTTCCGAGAAAATTTTTTTCTATGAAAAAGACGCCATATAACCCCGTCAGAGCTCATGAAAAAATGACTCACCTCAAAAATGTCATGCGTCTCGCGAAGTAAATTGGTCGAGCTTTTCTAAGTTCAAGAAAAGCGAAATGACAAAAGACTCGACGAGAAAAAAAAAGATATTCTGAGAAGAATCATTTTTCCTTGAGCCCCGGGAAGATTACATGGCGTCGTTTTCATAGAAAAAAAAATTTCTCAGAAATCTTTAAAACATACATGAATCGATGCAGTTTTTAACGCTGATTACGAAGATCATATTGGCTTTGGCTCTTGTTGCTGTTTTTGAACACAAAGTTGGCTAAAAAGAAGCCAAAAATGTGGAAAACCATACTTCGAGGTTATGGTGTCAAGATATGTTCCGAATAATCAGAGATTTTCGAGTTTACAGGACGCATAATTTTGTTGCCCTTCAGAAGGACTATAGAATGATAAAATTCTGAACTCGATAGCTATCAGTATTGGTGAGTTATTATCAAAATACTGATCTATCTACCTATCGTATATCTATGGGGTAGACTCGTGACCTGAAATAAGCCTGGTGCAAGTAAAAGATCAATTTAAAATAACCTATCCAACTCAATTTTGTGAGCTGAAGACGAATCTGAGGTTGGTTTCTCCGATTTCTGAAAAAATTGTATGACTTCTGGGGGTAAGGTCAAGGGTTCCTAGGTAGGGTAGCCGACAGTGTGGTCTATACTAATTGGGCCCTCGAGTCTTTTACATTAGACAATTTAATGTCAAAAGATGTATCTTGATAGGACCTTTCTTTGATAGAAAAAGAAGTCTAGTATTTCTTGCACTACTCAAGAAAAGTCCAAAATACCATTATCCCGGAAAATGGTGTTTCTTGAAGTTTGCGAAGTTTTTGATCTGTGGTATTTCTGTTATCATACACATGAATCACATATATAGAATAAATTTATAGCCTATGCTGTAACCTATCTAATCAAGTGTCCTCAACCTCAAACGGTCAAATCATTCGTCAGAAAATGT
The DNA here is from genome assembly GCA_905250125.1 of Rotaria sordida. Taxonomy (NCBI): domain Eukaryota; kingdom Metazoa; phylum Rotifera; class Eurotatoria; order Philodinida; family Philodinidae; genus Rotaria; species Rotaria sordida. Next base: position 18,206 of record CAJNOL010002513.1, on the reverse strand, counting down.
TAACATACTGGGTACACCATATTTTTTATCGTTTTTAGGGGTCAAAATTGACCCTATTACACTTGTTTTAGTCCGTATTTTTCATAAGTAAAGCCGAATGGTTTGATATTTTGGATTTGATTATAGTTTCACTAACCGTTTTATTTGAAATAATAAAATGGAAAAACATTTTTTTCCTCGACGGTCTTCCGATAGAGTAAGGTAGCCCTCTCGCAAACTCTCTCTTTAGGTAATAAATATTGAAGTTACGTTCGATAATGTGAAACAATAGAGACAGATTAGCTAATTAGTATTCATACTGGAGGTCTAGAGATTAATACTTCCTGTATTCACTTGTTTCTATCCTGTTTAGAAAACTTTGTGAGGATTCTGTCAAAATATCGGAAAGCATTCTCAAAGAAACCTAGTATAACTTTGCAAAGACCCTGTTCCGAAAATGGTAACATTCCTTTGAAAATCAAGATGAATGTAGCAGTAAGTAAACCGAAATTTTTTTGAGTCAGAATCACTGACATCATGGCAAATTGCTGATCCAACGATAGTGTAAAACTGGTCATAGTCATGATAGATTGCATTTGAAATTCTTTTAGGATCTTGAAATTGCATAGCTACATCCTTTTTGCTAGATTTAGTCATTTTCTCTGAAAAAATAGCGAATTTATGGAGGATCTGGATTGTACTCGTTTAAAGTCTTGCACGAAAACGTACAGGATTTTATTTAGAAGGTTGCATATAATAGAAAAGTCAATGAACAATGTGAATCTTAGAAGTATTGAAAAGAGGCTCCTTTGTGTGGATTATCTGGTCTGTGTTTGTTCTTTTAACGAAGTTCTACTATTACTTCCTAGAGTGAGTATATTGCTGGCAAGTGATACAATAATAATATCATTGAATGCTCTGGCAATTTCTAGTTATAATTGCACTATACGTCGGACAATCCTAAAATTTAAGCCAGTTTAAGAATAGTACTCGCTCTGAAGATTTCTCGCCCCGTTTGTTTTTTCACACATATTCATAAATTAGCAGTTAAATCAAAATAAATTAGCCGTCATTATTTTCTTCATGATGTTAGCATCAAGGATTGTAAACTTCGGCGCGAAACATAAATTCAAATATCCTGCCTAGCCTAATTAGCTTAGAAGATTTGCTTGGATAGCAGAAGATGGCCAGGTCAAATTTTAAATTGGGCCTCTCTTTCTTCGTTCTGTCTATTTATATGTTTCGTTTCGCTAAAACTCGTTATGACTCAAATTTGGTGCTTATACATATTTCTTTCAGTCCATATTGTATGGAAATAGGTTTTCTCTAAAAGAATTTAGCATCGAATTTCCTACAAAGTCTTACAAAAATCGTTAGCTCACATATAAAACCAAAAACTTGTCATAATCATACTACGAGAATCTGTCTTTCACAAGCTTCAAAATACGATGAAAAACAGAAATATATTCGAAAATACGATGAAAAACAGAAATAT
>CAJNOL010002513.1:4227-16722 GCA_905250125.1 Rotaria sordida | reverse complement strand
ATGAAAAACAGAAATATATTCGAAAATACGATGAAAAACAGAAATATGTTCGAAAATTCGTGAAAACAAACATTTTTTCACACTCAAAAATTACATCTTTAAAAGCTGAACAAACAAGTTTGTTTAGTGTTTCTATCTGGTTTGACATTATGAAAACTCAAAGAGATATCGAGCGAAAAGTTCGAGGATTATTTATGCAGGGACATCGTTATTTTCAAGTGCTATGAGCGTGCTATGAAGGAATAAGAAAATTAAACTGCTTTTCAGTTATGAGATGGTTGGGCGTGCCCACAAAATATACAACAGAATTTCAACAAAATCGTCCTTTTGTCAAACGTATGTATTCGTCTTCTTTTTGTGACGAATCTTTTGCAATTTTCATCTTTATCACAGAATTTGGAGACTATTGTATTAGGAGCAATAGGTTTTTCCAAGGTCTATCGGCTGGAGTGTTGTGGATATTAGTACATCCTTCTCTAAAACCCGGTTCAAGAGAATCCTTCCATTGAAATTTCCTTGAACACTGTTTTCAGCACATTATCATGTATTATTTCTATCTAGGCGAAACTTTTTCGAACGCTGAAAGAATACATGTCTGAATAGAGGTTTCCTACGTTGGAGCTAACAAAACGTAATAGTAATTCTTACTAAGGGCGCTAGCTGAGGAGAGCAGCAATACGATACTTATTGGCTGCTATTCATTTCATACAGAACTTTACGAGATTTTTTTGATAGAAAAAAATTACTATGATACAAAAAAAAATACTTCATACGCTTATGAGGTAACATTTGCGAGTAGTCTGCTCTGTTTACATTCATATTATGCTCGTATGTAGGAAACCATTAGAATAGAATAATCGTCAACGAGCTTATGTTCTTGTTGAAATTTGGCTGAAATTTATGGTTTTTACTGGGTTTTTCTATACGATTTTAGATTTTGAGTTAGATATGCAAATTTTTCGAATAAAGCTACTTCTATAGATATATACAATCTATAGTACTGACATTTTGAAAGTTTTATATGGCAGTGACATAATTTTCAAGAATGATAAGACTAAATGTTGGCGATGTTAGGACCAAAGTTGAGCAATTCCTGCCTATATTTGTTCAGAAAGCGTTCTAATTTTTCTCATTTGTATTTCGAGTAGGATTCGATGTGCTCTATCGAATAGTTACAATCCGTTGACGATTTATCAAATCATTCGTCCTGAAGTCTCAAGAAACGAATGTTACGCGATGAATCATGTAGAATCATAGTGGTAGGTCCTGCTGTAGGTGTTCTTGCTTGTGCTTCAAGAAGAGTTGTACGTGCTCTTTTTAGTAACACCGAGACAAAGACGTGAAACAAGTCGTGAGCGAATGATTGTTGAGAGAACTTCTGAAGTTCTCCATAGCCTGAAATGTGTGAAATCCTACGTGTAACGCAAATGAGGACATGTAGAACACTTTCTGGGCCAATAAGAGCATGTGTTATTCCTCGGGCTCCCCAGGACTCATAGAGAATAGTCAGTACTTTTCAACTCGTCGTCGCATGATACAGTACATTGTCAATTCGATTTCACCATTTGATTTAGCGAGTAGGTTTGTAGAACCATTTAGAAGCTTAAAAGGTTCTGAGTTTTACCCGATAGCAGAACTTGTAAAAAAGTCTCTGCTATCGGGTAAAACTCAGCACTTTGAAGAAAACTGAAAGTTTTTGCAAATATCCTTTATTTTTTCAGAATAGGAATTGCTTGCATCTAATACTAACTTCAGTTGTGTTGAAACTTAATATATGAGCAAGTCGTAACAAGTATTAATGTTGTGAAAGGTTTCGATCAAAATTTGAGGTATGATTTTAGTCGAAAACTAACTTCCTATAGAAAAAATTCACTGAAACTCGAAGTTTTCGCATGAATTTCAACATGAGCACAAATTCTTTGATGATTATTCTAATCTGAAAGTTTTTTATGCATGGTAATAATATGAATGTAAAGAGAGCATTCCCTCGTTAGTGGCATTACATAAGGATAGAAAAATATTCTGAATACTGATCGATTAAAAAGGCTTTAGAAAGATACTGCAATTTCAAAAGACTTACGTTTGCTTCTTGTATTGATGCGATATATAAGTTGTGACGACGAGTAGAATATTTTGATAATGTATCGATGTTATTTAATAAAGAAAATAAAAGCATTATTTTGCTTACGTGCATATCGAAAAAAAGTTTCGCTTGAATGCATTCATCCGTATATGTGAGTTAAAGCATGGTCATATATTTATTATTCAGATACACTGATTTTTTTCATAAATACAACCTCATCCTTTTGCTTGTTCTCTCACTTATCGATTACATAGCTTAAATGACGAAGCGAGAGAATCAATCAATGATAGGAAAAAAAAATATGCGTTATACGGTGACTTCATTTATTTATCTTTTCATGGTTACCTCTCATTTGCGAACATAAATAAAATTATTTTTAAGTAAATTAAATTTTTTAAAATTTTGCTTAACTTTTAATTGATCATTTTATCAATTTTAAAGAAAATAAATTTTGATTAAATTTAAATTTATAAAGTTTTTTTTAGTGTAAAATTAATAAGTTTTTCAATTTTTTTTGTGGAACAGGAAAAATTTATAGTTAATTATTAAAAATTTAAATTAAAAGATACTTTATTTTAACTAACTTTTCTATAATTTATAGAGGACGTTAGTTTTTGACAATAAAAAGTTTTTTTTGTAGAACTCACGTATATTTTCGAAGAAAATAGTGAGTGTAAGTTTTAAGGTCAAAGTTTTCCTGCTTCCCCCTCCCCACCTCATTACCAGCAACCGGGCACAAAAAGCTTCAGCTTTATTTAACAATAAATGTGAAAACCTCGAATTTAAATGCTAGAGTTATGTGTACTTCAAAAAGTGAATTAGACAGAAGAATCATCCTAGAATATGTGAACATCAAAATTATTCTGACAAACCTTTTCTACAAACACTTGTTTTCTATTAATAACTGCTCAACCAATAGAATTTCAAGGCAAGTGGAGCTCAGATTCGAATCCTCCAACCCAGAAAATTTCGAAGTATCATCTCTATGATCGGAAGATAGAACTTTAATTGTGCTCAATTAGAGCGTGAACAAAAACAGAATCAATTCCCGTTTAATTATCTCTGCAATAGGTGCCGTAGCCTTCTTGTTTCTTTATGTTTTATATACTATTTTGTAGCTCGTGAAATTCTCTATCGAATGGTATATAATAGTTGGGATTTTATTTAACTATGATAGGAAAATTTTTTTACGAAAATGGGCATAGGTCGATGTGCGCATAGAAAAGCATATGGATCAATGTCTATTTTTGCAATAACTCAGCAATGGCTCTGCAAATTATTCACATCTTTGAACTCGATCGAGATATTGTTAAGACTAAACTGTATAGAAAATTTCATTCCGATGGGACTCTCCTTTCAAAAGTTATCGTGTAAACGGCAGAACGGACGGTCGGCCACGCTGACCGATTCTAGAGTGTACTTACTTTTTGAGTACACAAAAAATTGATTTGACCAATAAATGCATTAGGCGAAGGAGAAACATAAGCCAATACCTGATCTCACTGACGTATCCTCGAGTCGCAAACTGCCTTGTCCGGGTCGATCATTCCAATAGTCGCACATTTTCTTCGTTCTTCATTTTCCTCCTACTATATGCGACACATTCGTTATCTCCGTTGTTTCCCTTTTCTGTTGTTATTCTTTTGCTTCTCTTATTCTTCAGTGTTCTTCATTTTTTCCTTTTCTTTTGAATGCAAAAACAATCAAGCTACACTGAAAAAAAAATGGTACGCTACCAATGCTTTGAATTTCCATGCAACTTCACCATACCTTTTTAGATATCGTGCGACTTTACAAAACTGTCTAGAGACTTCTTGTAAATTATAATAGTGATTTCTCCAGTTCATAAAGTTCTGTATAAAATACTTAGAAATCGTATAATGGTCAAGAGGTCTCGCATTAAATTCAATTTCTCCCTTCCGCCACCCACAACAAAAACGTATGTTCACCAATCATACCTTTAATTGACGAGACTTTATTCCTTCGTTTTCTCAATTACATTCGCACTAAAGTCGTCTCCGAATATCAAACGACAACAATCAAGCTTCATACCCCACAAAACAAAACTCAATTGTCACGTTTTCAAACGAGATTTTGCCGAGAGACTAGGGTGTGGATGTGGGCATGGTTGAGTCTGTGTCTGAGCCTAGGTTATTCCTCCATTTAAAAACTTCGACCTAGATCCTCGACCCACCCACACCCTACTTGTCAGTGCTCCTAATCAAGTCGTAGTCATGGTCACGGATTTTTACAAAAATTTTGGCCATGCTCATGCCCGACATCATTCCTCACACCTAAACAGACTACACAGGGTGTGAGTATGAGTGTGGGTGTGAGGGTGGATATCTTCTAATCACACCCACACCCTCTTAGTTAAACTAAAGTCAATGATGAACCTTCTTATCCTTTAAGGATAAATGTTATTCAAAAAATTATTATAATCGGCACATTTCAAAATGATTTGTTCCATGAATACAGATAATCTGTATTGATTGAAACTCAATTATAGATGATTAAAATTATCTCAAAACATTTCAAATCATTCAAAAAATCAGCTGTAATCAACATACTTATACAAAGAATACGGCCTTCCAAGGTGAGTACGCAATGTGAATATCATGCTCATTCTTTACAAGACGATTTAGTATGATATCACTACACTATACAGTTATAGCCGTATAGAAAAATAAATTGGGATTATTAGGGTTCGACCATCGTTTCCGTTGGTGATTTCGTCAACTGAAATACCATAGAGTCCTATCACCTGATTGAATCCGATGAGATTCGATCGGATTGTTGTGCCGGAGAAGTTTTCGAAATTGATTCCAATGGTATGAACCGCAGCTCGCTATCTTTGTAATTTAGCAAAAAAGTTGGGTGTGGATGTGAGTTTTCATTTTCTGTATACCCACACCTACACCCTCACCCTTAAGTTATGACATGCATAGAGCTGAAGTTCGAATCGAAGTTCTTTTTTTTGACTTTTACATTTTTATTAATAGTAAAAAAATGGCACTAAACAGACGAAGTTTAATTTGGAACAATCATAAAGAAATTAAGTTAATAAATGTTAGATATTAGTTCTAAATATATTCCTTTGAATATATTAGTAGATAGAATATATTAATTATAAACTGTTGATTATTATATATAAAAGAAAAAATCAAATTCAAAATAAAAGCTCAATTTTATGTAATTGGAAATAGATGAGTCATTTTATATTTAATTTTATATATTAAAGATTCATTTACTAGATGTATTAAATAGATAATTATTGCTTGTAATTTTTTTTAGGTTGTTTTAATATACCAATTTTATCATAAATATCTCCAACAATAAAATATGTATGAGCTACGGGTGGATAATCCGATTTATAATCTTCAATTTGCTTGTAAAGTAATTTTTCAAAATAATTCAATGCTTGAAAATAATCTTGTTTATCCAATGAAATATAAGCCAGAATCGTATAAATATCACATATTGATCGATTCATATTTTTTTTATTAAGTAAATTTTGAAAATAAAGTAAAGCTTGATCTAAATGCCGTTTATGAAATTGCGAATCGTTTTCAAGTGATTTGACATTAGTATCTAAATTTTCTGTCGATATTTTTTTGTCTAATTTTCTTTGAAAATTATTTGCATATGTATCAAAATAATCTTTTTCCAAATAAATATTTCCAATCATAATATAAGTAACCGTTATTGATGAATGTTCAATTGTTTGTGTTTTTAATTGACAATCAAGTAATCTATTAAGATAAATTAATGATTTATCATAATTATTTTGTTGAAAATAAATTGTAGAAATAGCTTTATATGTATTTTCTAATGATGGATCATCAACTACTTTTTTTTCTAATTCATTATTTAATAATTGAATAAAATAATCTAATGATTTATCAAAATTTTGTTTTTCAAAACAAATATTTGCTAATATATAATAAGTATTTGATAATAAAGGATCTGTTTTTGAATGAGTTTCAAGTTGTTTATTGAGTATATTTTGAAAATAATTTAAAGATTGATCTAAATGACGTTTTTCAAAATGAATATTTTCAGTAAATCGAAATATATCTTTAGGTTTATTTGTTTCAATTTTTTGATAATATAGTATTGTTTTATCAAATTGAGATTTTTTTAAATAAATTTCTCCAATTAAAGTATAAATTTGATCAATAATTAATTCATTAAATGGTTTTTTTCGTAAATAACAACCAAGTAAACGATTATAATAAACTAATGATTGATTAAAATCATGTAGTTTAAAATAAATATCACCAATAACTTCATATAGATTAATTAATGATTCATCTTCATATAATTTTGTTTCTAATTCATTTTCAACACATTTAAGATAGAAATTTACTGCATCATTTAAATCATTTTCATTTAAATGAACATTATATTTATCAAAATAAAGTTCTCCAAGAGTTTTATATGCAGAACTTAATGATGAATCACCAGGTTTACCTCTTTCTAATTCACTATCGAGTACTTTATTAAAATAAATTGATGCTCGATTAAAATCTCTTTTTTTCCAATAAACATGTCCAATAATACGATAAGTTTCAATAACTGATGGATGACTTGATGATAGTGTTTTTAATTGATTTTCTAATGCTTTTTCATAATAAGAAAGTGCTTTATCTAAATCATCTATTTTCATATATAAATCACCAAAATTTTTATAAGATTGCGCAAAATCTGGATGATTATTTGGTAATGTTTCTGTTTGTAATTTATGAGCTTTTTCAATAAATTCTAAAGCTTTTTGTTGATCACCAATTTGAGAATACATTAAACCAATTTCAGCATAAGTATATCCAAGATCTGGATGATCAAGAGAAAGTTCTTTTATTTGAGTTTCTAAAGCTTTATCAAACATTTTAGATGCTTCTTCTTTTTTATTCATTGTACCATAAACTTTTCCCATATCAATATATGTTTTTGTAATCGATACAACATCTGTAGTTGATAGACTTTGAAGAGATTTTTGTAAATATTCTAATGCTATTTGATAATTTTTCATTTGAAAATGAACTTGAGATAAACCAGAATAAGTTGTTGACGAAATATTATTTTTTGTTTGTAATGCTTTATCAAAAAATTCAAATGCAGTTTTATAATTTTCTTGATTAGAATAAGCTAATCCTAAATCATTATAACACTGTGATATAAGTAGATGATCATCTGATGATAAACTTTTAGATAAATAATTTAATGTTTGATTTAAATTTTCTATAGATAAATTAGAATTTCCTTGTTTTTCATTAACTTTTGCAAGTCCATGATAACAATAAGCAAGTTCTATATCATTTTTTGCTAAATTTTGTTTTAATATTTTTTCAAAATGTTTTTGAGCATCATCATATTTAAGCATATCAATAAAATTATATCCAATTGCAATTAATTGATTTTGTCCTTTTAATTGATTATCTAATGATGATGAAAAATTTTTCATATCTTGATCATCTTCTGAACATAATATTAAATTTGCCATCCAAAGTTTTATTTGTTCATCATAATAAATATTATCAATTCGAAAAACACAACCAAGCATAAAAAGAATTTCTTCTTCTTCAGAAAATGCACTTAAATGTCTTATATCAGCATATGGTTTTGAATTAATATTTAAATCAACATTGATTTCTAATAAAATTGATGTTAATGTATCATTTGGTGGTGGTCGACTTGTTGCAAATTCTAAAGCTTTTTTTCTATTTGTACTTGTTGATAAAAATGAATTCATTGAAATAAATTGTCCTATACCAGATTTAAGACGATTAACTTCATCTTTACTAATAAATTGTCCACGATACACTTTAATAAATGATGTTTTTTGTTGTTTTACAAATAATTTATGTTGTTCAGATAATTGTGTATTTAAATCTTTAATAAATGATTCAAAAGGATTAACATCATCAATATTTTGTGTTCTTAAAGCTTTATTTAAAATTTTATAAATACAAGTTTCTCTTGTATACCAATGAATTGCTTTTTTTGGATCATAACTTGTATCAAATTCATTCATTACTTTTTCATCAACTGTGTCGTCTGGTTCAAAATAATTTATAAGTGATGAATCATCAGATGATAACGAATCTTTTTCATTCAATACTTCGTTAAGTAATAATTGATAAAGAATAAATTCTCCATTTAATGATTTATGCATACTTTGATTATCCTTTGCTGAATAAACATTTGTACCCATTGTATCAACACGATCATTTTGTTTACCTGGATCTTGTTTTCGTCGTGGAGTTCGAGACATGATTCAGTAGTTAATTTACTAAATAATATTTAATTAATAAAGTATATAGAAAATAATTACAAGCTTTCTAATGAAATATAAATGTTGTCAAAAAATAAAACACATATGATGATAGAAGATTTCAGAGAAACAGAAATGTAAAAATTTAAGTTCGTTATTCCAACGTTTGAGTTTAATTAAATTGAACTCAAACATTCGGATTTGATGAATTTTTTTTATTTATTTAAAGATATCAAGTCTTATTCTGTCACATAATTCCGAATAAATATTTCTCAACAAGTATAACTAATGATGAAAATATTTCAGTTGATTTAAAAGCTTTCAATTGTCTTTTATTACTGGAGAAAGATTTTGAAACAAAAAAAAACCTTTCGATCAATTTGTTATGAATATCATCTACAAATACAGTAAACTTTCTCTTAGATGAGCACCTATGAGACTTTTTCAAATTTGCCCACTTGATAGAGGTGCCCGCGTTATAGAGATTTTTACAAATACCAATTACAAATGTTTACTACAATCTACATCACAAAAAGTATATATACATATACAGTACGGGCCCGCAGTATCTCCTATCTTGGATCTCAGCTACAATAAGGGCTGTTGCTCTGAAAACTTGAGTGCATTTAGTTCTCGATCAATGTAGGTCAGTGGCGAAACTCGAGCTCCTATAGCCTGAGTTACAAGAAAATTATGATGCATGCAGTTCGTTTCCATTGTGGGCCTCATAACTGCAGAACAACAAAACCTAATGAACTAAGGAACTCATCATTTTATAACCCTGTATAATGAATATCTGTAGTAAAAATTTCATCAAAATCCATTGAGTTATTGTGGAGTTAGATTCATTTTACTGTAAGGATGGTGGTGCTCTGAAGCCATCCGATCTCACTGTATGATTCACAATTCACCGTAGGTTCAACAGATTGACTTCAAATTTATAGAAAAGGTTGCCTCATTGGTCCTTGTTAGTCTTTGAAATTTTCAGACTTCTATCATGTACTAAATAGAAATGGCACTATGCTCAAGTTCTAGATGTTGTCATAGGTCTAGCTACTTGAATACTCAAGCAATTAACCTCATCCTTTGGACACATAACTAAAGGGGGGGGGGGGGGGGGGGGGGGAGGGGGTTAAAAAGCTTCGACCCCTTTAAGTAAATCGATTGTATGTAGGGTGTGGATGTGGGTGTGGGTGTGAGTGAAGAACAAACCCACACCCACACCCCACCCAAATTTTGCTATGAACGTTTTTCAAATATATTTCTAAAAAAATATAAGATGAAAGTAGTCACTCAAACTTAGTAAGATAGAACGACTTGTTAAAACCCTTATACATGGAACGGTGAGTTTGCTGATTAAGACACTAAACACATGTAAAGTATAGCGAATACCATTATTTTTATAGAGCTAACGTTTGCTAATATAAAGCAGGATCGCCAGATGTAAATCTCAAAATCCGTAAAATTCCGGAATTCCTTTTTTTTTTGAAACCCGGAAACATTTTTGAGGATCAGTTTTAACCGCTTAAAGTACGTTTTTCTCAATTAGATTATGAATAAAGATATTCTTTATATCCGTAAAATATATTTGAATAAAAAAAAACACAGATCAATGCATAGTTAACTCAATGATAAGAACTTATCAATTACACATTTTGCTCTTAATTTACACGTTTTTTTTTAGTACAATATTTTTCATTCTAATGAATAAGTTTCAATAATTCAGGTTTTGACAAAAGACTAAACCTCTATCGAATTAGTAATGATCTGTTTAGATTGCCAACCAACAAACAAAATATAATTCAGATAGAAAATATTCAAAATCCGGAATTACTCTGGAAAATTCGGAAGATCTGGCATAAAGGTATTTGATCAAGTTCTGTAAAATACCATTACTTTTTGGAAATAGCCCTTCCTTGACGAAAAAATTTACTTTAATTTTGACTACAATACTCCTAAGACCAGTGTTATTTGAAAATCGATCAATGTATTGTCACCGTTGCATTCTTAGTATGTAATAAGCAAATTATATATTGAGGTTTTGAGTAAATGTCAAAGGGAAAAAGTGCAACTTCAGGAGTGCGTACTTCACTGGTACTCCAATTTTTTTTGAGCACCAATGGAGTACTAGTGCAGTCGCATCTTTTTTTCCCCTTGGTAAGCGTAGAACACTTAGTGCACACTAATTCTTGCGCTCATTTTTTCTACTGTTTAACTCTCCTTTTTCTAAACGGAGTAAAACGATAAAAAAAATTATATGATCTCAGTTTTTCTTAATAGTCTATAGATTGTTGAGTTTTTGATCAAATAAATGTCTGTTGCTTAGCACAAAAATGAAATGTTTCTATTAAGGTTAATAATATCACTCAAATAATCAATAATTTTAATATTAAACTTAGTCTGAACAACTTCGATAAATAGGGTAACTTCAATACGATATCCATATATCATAGTTGACGTCAGAATTCAGTTGAGTTTTAAATGCACGAAAGCAGAAACCAATTCTTTGAGAAAAAAAAATTATTATAGGAATAAAGCTTTAAGAGAAAGATGAGTTATTTTTGACTTAGATAAAAGTTCACAAAATCATAAAGAAAAAACACTTCAATCTGATCTCAAGATTTTTTAAACTGTTGTATTGGAAATCCAGTCAAAAATTCACTGAGAATAATTAAGCATCGTATACCATCGATTATAGTATCTAGACAACTAATTTAGCTTTCAATTTCATTGATGATTACAATAATTTAATACGTTCTAATATCGTAATTATAAAATAAACATATGGTATAACATGCACTTGTTTTTAAAAATCATCCATCTCGTTCCAAACCTGCTCGTCTATTGAATACTGTCAAATTTATTTTTTAAGAGTCATTAATCCTTCAATGTCACCGTGTGTCCAAGAAAAAAAATTATCGTTTTATAATATCTAAACAAACATTTCATATCTCCATGTTCCTGGAATAAAAAAACCTATATCTTATAAAAAATAAAAGTATTTCTTGATCATTGAAATCTAACCAATCATTGTATGTCCCCATGTCGTCATAATCAAAAACAAACAAAAAGTTATATCTTATACAGATGGAAAATTGGTTTCTTAATTATTGAAATTTGATTATAATCATTTAAATTCGTCAAATCTTAGAGATAAAAAGATCTCTAAAAGTAACTATTCAATTCAACACCTGCTGTATATAATGAAACATATTTTATTACCTGTTAACGATGAAGAGGTAAAAAACACATCAAGTAATTTCTATCAATATAAAATGTATGCATACTTTTATACACTTATTTTGTCATTTTTAATTTTCTACCAATGCGCAATATATTTTCTTTCTACAAAGCAGTTATCCAATACATTGCTGATATTTTGTTTACATAATATTGTTAGCGCTTCTCAGCAGAACGAGCACTAATTAAGAAATAGTATAAACAAAAAAATAACATTGAATAATATATTAGTCAATTTTTTTTGTTAATGCATATATGGACCAAAAAGACGAAATTGAATGATATTATTCAATGTTGTTTTTTTGTTTCTGCATATGTGTAAAAAAATGACATTGAATTATATTATTCAATGTCATTTTTTTGTTTATGCATAAGTGTACAAAAAAAATCGAGAACGGAAAAAAAAGAATTTTTTTCCTTTTTCGAGTTTTTGTACACATGTGCATAAGTAATGTGAATTCATTGGATTCGCTAGCCCTTTTCTGAAAGAAGTAAAATGTGATCTGTGTTCAAAGCTGTTGATGACTATATATTACTCTTGTATTTTTGAGCAGCTTTTTTCATTCAAAACAATGCCAGTCCTTGCATATTATGATACAAGTAGCGCTTACATTTCAAAGAAAAACAATGAAATCAACACACAATCAAGTATTATATGTTGATACTATTTAGGATGGCACTTGGTAGTGTCAATAACGTTATCAGAATAATGTAATCAGTATTTCAAGCAATAAAAGTATAATGTATCGATTCGAAACTGGAAAGGAGCTTAGAATTATTCAGCACTCCAATTATTTTGCATGCATCTTCGAACGTGTCAAACGTTTAATGATACAGTTTGTTGACGACTGTTAAAAAGTAGATTGTAAATAAAAAGCAGACTATAAGTTATATAGTT
>CAJNOL010002512.1:13470-25041 GCA_905250125.1 Rotaria sordida | reverse complement strand
AATCAAAAAATAATCGATTAAAATTTGATTTTTTGCCCATATTTTTTATATGGGCAGTCCATTTTCATCTATTATTATTTCCTAATGCATTTTTATCTACCTTTACCTGTTTTCTGATTTTAATCCACCATTACTTGTTCTCCAATTTTAATCCACCCTTACCTGTTTTCTAATTTTAATCTTTACTTAGTAAATAATCGATTTTAATCATTACTTACTAAATAATCGATTTTAATCATAAGCCTCGAAAATAGGCACTTTTACCGAGATTCGAACGCGAAACCATAATTTTCCCATGATTTTTTTGAATTCTCCATGGCAAGAAATCCTTAGGCTGTCACCAAGCTAGTGCCTGACATATATACTAAAATTGGAACTCCTATATAAATTGAATCAATTGAGATTGCGCAATTACATAAATAATCGATTAAAATCGATTACAATCGAGAATAATCAATTAAAATCGATTAAAATTTATTACAGTTTTAATCGATAATTTGGATTCCTTAAAAAAGCAGTTAGCGCAATCGTTGTAGAAATAAAATGTGGAACACAACCAAACCCGTTCTCATTGACATCGTGCAAACTGAAAATTCCACATATATTACGACCTATTTCTTTTGTCACTCTTCGCTTTGAACCAAAGAATTTCAGAAAGAAAACACTCACGAAATATGCCTGTTAAATGTTACTTATACATGCATCTTGAGAGTTCCTTGAAGGTGGATCTCACGGTTTGCACTGAATCTTAAGCCTGTCTCACATGGTTCGTGACGGGTACAAACCGTATTTCCAATGTTCTTCATGTATGTGTGTGGGAGGAGGAGGAGGGAGATCACGCGCTGAATTTCTACCCCATTTATATCAACAATCCTTTCATATTCTGTTTCACAGCAAACGATTATTTCGAATTTTCTAAAAATAATCTATTTTAATCGATTACCAGTATTAATCAATTACAATCGATTAGATTTTTAATCGATTATTTCGAATTTTCTGAAAATAATAGATTTTAACCGAGTGCCAGCATTAATCGATTAAAATCAATCAGATTTTTCATCGGCTACTACGAATTTTTTAAAAATAATCGATTTCAATCGATTACCAGCATTAATCGATTCTTCTGATTTTTCTAAAAATAATGGATTTTAATCGATTATCAGCATTAGTCCATTAAAATTAATTAGATTTTTAATCGATTATTTCGAATTTTCTAAAAATAGTCTATTTTAATCAATTTTTACCTAAGTTAAATCGATTATAATCGATTTTTTACACGAATTTAATCAAAATTGCTTCTTTTAATCGATTTTTTTCGATTTTTCTCCGAAAAATCAATTTAAATCAGATTTTTAGGCTGCTTTTTTTACATGGGTTTTTCAAATCAAATCGATTATAATCCATTGGATTTTAATCGATTATTTAAAAAAACCGATTATAATCCATTGGGTATTAATCGATTATTTAAAAAAATCGATTATAATCCATTAGATTTTTAATCGATTGTTTTGATTTTCATTGAGATAATCCATTTTAATTGATTATTCAAAAAAATCGATTATAATCCGTTAGATTTTTAATCAATTATATTGATTTTCAGCAAAATAATCGATTTTAATCAATTTTTGGTGCATGAAATCCATTAAAATCAATTATTTCGTTAAATTTAATCAAAAACTGCCCTATTTAATCGATTTTTGGTGATTTTTTCTGAAAAAACCGATTTTAATCGCGCTTTGCGTGATTTATTTTTACATGGGTTAACGATTGATTTTTATTTATTTCAAACTCTTTTCTCTTTCTAAAATTTTCTGTTTATATCTTTTATTTGTCTATAAAAAACTGAAGGTATGGGTGGGTGTGGGGTGTGGGTGTGGGTGGGTGGGTGTGCCTGTGGGTGTCGTGATGTAGATGAAGAAAGGGCAACCATCCACACCCCACACCAACACCCACACCCTAGCAATCCTTCCAAAAAAAGAAAAAAAATCTGTCTGAAACGCAAAAATAAAACAACTACAGTCTACGAGAGTTTTCCCTTTACACATCTTGTATGAGTTTAATGAGGCTAAAGAATTTACGTGAGTTCCACATTTCAGCCCCACAGAAGCTGCGCTAATAAGGTTTTTTTGCTTAAAGCCTGTTTTAGACGAACAAGCCTACAAAACGAAAATAGTTCATTCTAAAAAAAGGTTTGATTTCTAAGAATTTTCCCGGAAAACAACAAGTCCTCTGTCTGAGATATGTGATGATGAGAGAAAGACAATACCTAAAACTCTTGAAAGCATTAGTCGATTGCATCAGTAGAGCGGATTGTACAACTAAGACGATACTATCAACAAAAGATCGCATAACTATGCACACACTCTCTCTCTTTCTATCTACTCATTTTGGATGACAGACAGTAATTACGACAGATGCAAAATATTGACTTTCACTGCTATTTTCTTCTCTTTCATCTTCTCCTTTTACCGCTCCACTGCTTTTTTATCTGTTCTCTTTTCTTTTTTTTTAACGATACTGGTTAAAATATAAGTTTGATGAGAAAGGGCGCCAAATGTCAACAAGAAATTTAATTGGATAGACAAGAAAAAAGCTGTAAAATGGGGTGGCAACCAAGACCATGTATGTTCCGGGGGCATCTCGTTAGTATTATTTTTCTTCTTCCAGGAGTTTCTTATTTTGCTTCCTTTTTCTGTCGACTGATAGGAGCGATGACGATATCCAACATAAAGTTTTTGCCAGAACTGTGACAACATCGAGGAAAGGCGAGATCATGAGAAATAAACGCATGTATATTTGCTCAAAATAGATGAAATCAATCTCGACGAAAATCGAATAGGATCAGAGCGAGTGTATTGATCTTTGGATTATGCAACACAATTTACAGATTTATATTGGAAATTGAATGGAATCTTGTTTTCATGCACCGTTTTCCAGTGTTTCATTCAATCTTATTGGAATTGGTGCGGTACCCTGTATTAAAGAATTTTTGGAGAAGGTTTTTTTGTCCGTTAAAGTCTGTAACCAGAGCGATTGATTCTCATTAGTTGGAAAAAAGTCAATCGGTTTCAACTCTGGTAGAAATGGCTATCCAAATGTTTTGTAGACCGAATATATTTGACAGCTGCTTCATTATCATATCCAAAGATCTTTTTCTAATCGAATAGGCTACTCATGTGCCATGGAATCTTTTGATATTGTTATATTTTCTTTTCACAACTAATTATACACGAGGAAACAGAATGACATCATTTTGAATGGTCATAGAATTTTATAGATGAAATTATGATATATTTTGGAGAAAACATTATTTCTCACGTATATCATAAGTTTTAATTCTTTTTATAAATATGTCAATAATAAAAGCGCTTTAAACTGCCAATCAGTAGTGAATATCTCCTACTTCATATTGATAGCAATACTCACCAAGTATTTAATTATTCGAACATATATTACGGAGATGTGCTATTTGAAATAGCCCGACTCTCTTTTTTTCTCACTAAAAATGAAACGATGTAAACTCTTTTTTTTCTTTATCTTGATCCTGATGTCCCATGGGCTTAATGCCCGTTGGGGCCAACCACCGTACGGATGAGATTCTTCCATTGGTACCTGCTCTGCTCAAGGTGAACCAGATCTCGACAACTGTGACCACACCAATCAGTAATATCATCCAGCCATTCTCTGCATGGTCGTCCTCTCCTTGATTCTCCATTTATTCGAGAGAAAACGATGTGTTTCAGGAGTCTGTTATTGTCCATCCTGCATATATGCCCAAAAAGTCTTAGTTTCCGCTTTTTGATGACATCTATTATTGTTTCATGAGCACCAATTTGTTTTCGTATATCGACGTTCCGCACCATGTCCGTCCAATGGATTCGAAGTATTCTTCGATAACACCGCATTTCAAAAGCCAATAGTTTTTGTTTGTCAGTTTCTTTTAGTGTCCATGTTTCCGAGGCATAGAGTAGTACACTAAAAACGCACGTTGTCAAAAGCTTTATCTTACTTTCGATCGTTAGTTTCCCAGTGCTCCACATATGCTTCATATTTGTCATTGCACCAGTTGCTTTGATGATTCTTCTTCTTATTTCTTTCGAGCAATTGTTGTCCCATGTTAACAAGCTTCCCAGATATTCGAATTGTTCTACATGTTCGATTGCTTCGCCGTTGACTTTGACTTGTTGATCAATATTTTTATCACCAAACACCATTGTCTTTGTTTTCTTAATGTTCACCATAAGTCCACCTTCTTCTGCCGCTTTTGTGAGTTGTTCAATTTAATCCTGTAGTGACATATGATTTTCACTTAGGAGATCAATGTCATCAGCAAATCTTAGGTTGTTGATAACTGTTCCACCGACGTTGATTCCATGATTTTTTGATGTTGCTTGATCCATTATTCTTTCCATGTAGGCAATGAACAGAAGTGGTGACAAGGGGTCTCCTCGTCTGGTTCCAACGCTTGATTGGAACCATTCACCAAGGTCCATTCCTATTCGAACTGCTGATCGAGACTCTCCATATATCTTTTGTAATAATATTACCACCTTGTTGTTTACACCATACGATCTAAGAACTGCCCATATGATTTTGTGTTTGATTGTGTCAAAGGCTTTTTGAAAGTCAATGAAACAATTACAGATTTTCTTGCTATTGCGTTTTGCTTTTTCTGCTAGAAGTCTGAGTATTAAGATTTGCTGAACTGTGCTTCTGTCCTTTCTGAACCCAGCCTGTTCTTCTGACATGTATGGGTCCAGATGATGTTTCAGTCTATTGAGTAACACCATAAGTAGAACTTTCCCTGTATGATTAATGGGAGAGATTGTTCTGTAATTTGAGCATTGACTGAGGTCTCCTTTCTTAGGGATTGGTATTAAGAGTGATCTCCCCCATTGATCAGGAATATTTTTCTCATTCCATACTCTATTGCACAGTTCATGCATTTTACTTTTCAGATTTTCTCCTCCAGCTTGAAGCATTTCGGCCGTGATGTCGTCGCTGCCTGGACTCTTGTTTTTCTTCAGCTTGTTTATTGCTTCTTCCACTTCACTATATAAAATGCCATTTGAATCGTCGTCGACTGGTGGGGTTATGTTTTCTAATTCTTCTGTCATTTTGTTACCATCGCCATCCTTATCTTGATATAATTTGGTACAGTACGTTGTCCAAGTTCGCATTATATCTTGTCTTGTTTGTGATAATGAGCCATCGGGGTTTTTGATGATGTTCAATTTTGGTAAATATTTTTTTTTCTTCAATAGATTCATCAGTTGATATGCTTTCTTGCTGTTCCCTACTGCCAGTCCCTTTTGAATTGCTTCACATTGTTCTTGAATCCAGTTGTTTTTGTCCATTCTCGCCGATTTCTTCACCTGGTTGCAGAGGTTTTTGTATCTTTCATTGGCGATTGACGAAAGATTTTTTTTTTGTTTCGCTTTTCGTTTTTCTTCTGCTAAATTCAATGTGTGAAGAGAGATCCAAGGTTTCTTGATTACTTTTTGAGTTGTTGTGTTTGTTCGTAATGCTTCTTTGATTGCTTGTTCGATTTGTAGAGCATGTTCGTCCAAATTTCAGTTGGTGTCCATGTTGTTCAGATGATTTTCCAGTTGGATTTGGTATAGGTGTCGTGTTGCTTGGTCATTGAGTTGCTTTATGTTAGGTCGTCGGTTGTGTTTTGGTTTATTCAGTAGACTTTTCAATCTTAGTTTTATGTTGCACAAAACTAAGGAATGATCAGAGCTGATATCAGCTCCTTGAAATGTCCTACGGTTGATGACGGATGATTTCCAGCGCTTTTGAATCAAGATTAGATCAATCATGTTCTTGTGTAAACCATTCGGTGATTCCCATGTCCATTTTCGACTTGCTTTTTGTTGAAATGCTGTGTTGCAAATAAATAAGTTGTGTGATGTTGCGAATTCTAATAATTGTTCATCACGTTCATTTCGTTTTCCATAGCCATATTTGCCCATTGCACACTCCCAGCCTGCATTGTCATCACCCACCTTTGCGTTCCAATCACCAGTTATGATAAGTATATCTTTTTTCGGAGTTTTTAATATTGTACCTTCCAAGTCGTCGTAGAATGTTTCAATATCTTCTCTTGAGGCGTCAGATGTTGGAGCATATACATTGACTACTGTTATGTTGAATGGTGTTGCCATGAATCTTGCTGTAATTAGTCTTGAATTTATTGGATTGTAGCCCACAAGTGCCTATTGAGCTCTTGTGCTGAGTAGCATGCCCACTCCTCTGATATGTGTGTTACTTTCGCCTGACCAAATGAAATCACCATTTGCTGTTTCGCCTTTATCTGTCCAGCGCACTTCTGAAATGCCAATAATATCGTATTTGTAGCGTTTCATTTCATTTCTTAGTAGTTCCAATTTACCAGTTACCCATAATGTTCGAACATTTCATGTACCGATCGTAAAGACATCCTTTGCTATTTTTAGTTTGTTAGAGATTGGCTTGTATGCTGTTGTTGGTGCTGATATTCTCCGACTTGTTGTTAACGTTAGTGCTGTTGATGTTCTCTGAGTTGTTGTTGCTGTGTGGTTTGCCGTTGTTGTTTCTGAAGAAACGGTTGTTCCAGTAGCCAACTTTTCGACTCTGTCCTGGTTCCACGACAGAGGACGCGGACCTTGTTCACCCGGGCGACGTCCGAGCCGGTATGATTTCCGAAATTGACCGTTCATGGTTGGTTTCTTTCGTCTTTTCATTTTTATAAACGGCGGTATCTGCACCCCTTCCGCTTAACGCTCCTCCTTTTTCCGGACTTGCGACCGGCACAGAAATCATTGGATTATGATTCCAGTGGTGGAGTTTTTTTCTTTATATACGTTTCATTTCCCAAAGTACCATAGAATTGGTTGGAACAGTAAAGAAAGATAGTGATTCTTTTCAGAAGAGAATATTATAATAGAAGAAAAGAACCTCATGATTTGATATTACGTTCTGCAAAAAGCAATAGTGTCATGGAAACCGGCATCTTGTATTTTATTTCTTCTCTCTCCTTTACATGTAGCAACGTATAATGCAAGCGAAGATCTACACTGCTGAGAACTTCCATACGTTAATAACATGAAAAACATTGCAGTAAATTAAACAGGTGAAAATCCCTTTGCTCATTCTTTCCATGGAAAAAATATCAATTTCCTTTTATTGCAGAAGAAAAGAAAAACATTTTTTTTCTCATTCAAAGAAAGTGAAAAGAATCTCTGTTTTCTTGATTATCACAACAATAAACCAAACATCACAAAACTGATCGTTTTTGTTTAACTATTCTTTTTCTTTTCGTCACACATTCATTGTCTGCAATTGCTGATGTGTCAATATGGAGAGACACCTACGAGATATATTGAAAGAATAAATAGGTTGTTACAAAAATAAGACTAATGTCAATAGCATGTACAACAAACTCTATTTGATGTACGGTAAATTAACTTCATATCCAGGAAAACCAAATTCCTTAAAAACATGTTAGTATAGCCCGTTGGAGCTGCAGTGTGGAACTCACATGTCTCCTTTAGTTTTTTTATACTAATACACAATACGCACAGTGTAAAATCTCCCAAAGACCATAGTTCTTTTCCAATGATAATTGATTATCAGCAAACGTCCGATCTTTTTTATTTCCACGTTTCGAACATAACTTTTGTTTTGTTTTTTTTTGAACTGTTGCTCTTTTTTTATTTGTCTTGTTGCTATTTGCTAAGTATTAATTTTCTTTTTTTAAATTTCATTTTCATAATTTATTATCTTTAATCGAACCATCAATTTGATGGGCAAATAAACCTGTTATACATATACATTATATCTACAGTAGATTTTAATGATCTATTTTGTATCTCGTTGAACTCAGACAGATTAAAATTGATTATTCTTGAAAGTTAGAACTTAATTACTTCTTGCTTTTGTGTTGGTTCTATGACAGTCGTAGGAAATGATAACATCATCGTTGATATCTATCATATTATTAGAATCTGATGCTGTACTCCTTTTCTATTTATTTCATATCTAACCAAAAATGTATGTACACACTACTCCAAGGAAAAGAAAATGTATGTAAATTTTTATATATGTGTATCACAATCGCAGATGACTAGATGACAGAAAAGAAGAATCCCAGACAGGGAAGAAAATGGTAAAATGGCATTAAAATACTTTCAAACTTACATAATTATAATGATGTAAAACGGTCAAGAAAAATGCTTTTTCATGTAATGCATTAAAATAATTATTTTTGACCAAATGAAAAATAATTTTAGAAGTGACGAAATAATATTCATAAGGCAAACTATTTTTTGTGACCATTTCACATCATTATAATTATTTCCTTTTCATAGTAATAATGTATACTATTCACGAGAAAAAGGGTACTAGTTAAACATGCTCGCATTTCACACTCGCAACCCTTTAACTCCGAAAGATACCAATTGACACAGCTGATATAACAAGCAAATAATATTCGGAAGGACCTACTCACAGTCACCTTCACCAAAATCTTTAACAGGAAACTAATATTTGAAAACAAAAAGCCTCATCGAAATTCTTCTGCGATAGAGCAAAAAGTAGCTGCCTTGAATTTACCACCATCATTTTTCGGGATCAATAGTCAAGAGTGTAGGTGTGAATGTCAATATCTCTTTATATCCACACACCTCACAACTCACATCCTATTAATGACGAAACTCGATAGGGCTGCTCTATACACACCACATCTACTCTATTATTAATTTAAATATGTTCTTATCATAAGACGATCCGATGACGGTCGGTAGAGCAGAAACGTATAGGGCTAATTCTCAGAACTACATGTCATATTCTAAGTCAACAGAATCAAAATTTTTATTTTCCAATTCGTATTCGAAGATAATTAATTCTTTTCAAATATATTACCATAAATTTTTCTTATTTGAGAATAAAACCTTTACAATCAAGAGTTGAAAAATTTGGTGCTTCTAATTGTATTATTACTTTTGTGGTGTTTATCCATCTTGAAATGGTTTCTAGATTAAAACTATTTCATTTGTATAGTAAGAAGCACACCACATGTTTTTCTGAATATTATTAAATATGATTCGTGCGTATTTTACCTATTATTAAAGTCATTTTTAGTATTGAAGCCTGTATGTAGATATGTTTGAGTTATTTTCAGATGTCTATAAAGACCAAATACTGAAAAAAAGTGACTGACACATATCAAAAGTTAGACTATGAACGTCTGCAAATGTTATGGAATATTGTTCAAGTATTATTGGCATCTTACTCAAACGGCTTTTCGAGTCAGTGTCTATTGTAGGTTGATCTAATAACTTTTATTGAGAAAATCGTTCTTTTTTTTTGCTAATTTATATCGAGTGGTAATTAGCAACCATAATTTATTGAGGTCACAATGACAATAAAAATGACTTCTATCATTCTTTTAAACAAGCATTTTAAACGCATAAAACTTATTTTCTATTGCAAAAAAACCCACACAATAAAATTCAAACAAATTTTCTTATCATTAGATTATTCTGTTCATGTAATTGAATCATATGACTTCATGATGATGGATTAAATACGAGCTCTATATAGTAGGCAATTCATACCCATGGACTAAATTTCTGCGAAAAAAACGCGTTTTCCCATTGTTGCGAAACGCGTTAAACCGGTCAGCATTAACGCGTTTTACATCTGCTAGCACAAACGCTGTGAAACGATTGTTTTTCTGAAAAAGTTTTGCAGCATTTCTCTAACTGTGGTGTCGTATATTCTAGATGGAAAAAAAATTAAAATCGTCAGGTACCTCATGCAGCCTGAGTTGCAGATACCATTCATGTACTCATTTACATTTTTTCATAGACCTTTAGAGCTATAACTTAGATGAATTTTGATACAGTCAACATATAGATTCGAACACGAGAATGTATCCCAAGGCAAAGCCGCTCGGTCAGATTCTGTCGGATGGATTTCAAATCCGTTTGAATCCGACGTTTCAGACGTAATCCGATCCGGATTCCTTTGCACACGATTCAGACGCAAACTGGAGCGGATCCGATCGGTTTTTAACGGAAGACGTCGGATTCCGATGCAATCCGTTTCGGATCCGATGGTTGCCAGTAAGATCCACAGGTCGGATTCAATCTCTTGGGTATCTCGATTTCTCCAAAAGGCACCCAAGAGATTCAAACCAAGGAAAGCCGCTCGATCGGATTCTGTCGGATGGATTTCAAATCCGTTTGAATCCGTCGAACGGATATTTTCCGACGTAATCCGGTCCGGAATCCTGTGCAAGGAATTCGACGCAAACTGGTTCGGATCCGATCGGTTTTAACGGAAGGCGTCGGATTCCGATGCAATCCGTTTCGGATCCAATCGGTTTCCGGTAGGATCCACAGGTCGGATTGAATCTCTTGGGTAAGAGTAGAAAACATGTACATACCGTTCAACTAAAATAATCGAACGATGTAAGTGTTTATTCTATAGTCATTCAGAGTCTCGCATAACCTTAATTAGATTTTCAGTTTATCATTCCACTGAATTAAAAATTAGCAATTCCTTGGTGCCTATACTCAATTTAAAGTTTAATCTCTCCTTGACATATTTTTTATTTAAACTCTTTCAAATTTAAATCTAAATACCTAATCGGAACCATTTTAATTGATTTGAATTGTATTTAATATTTAAACAAGTTGAATCTGTTAGATTTAAGTTGTAAAAACTATAAAAATAAATCTTTTTAACTGTTTTCTCGATTTAATAAATTTCTCAAAGGTAAATTCGTCATCCTTTTACTCATTTACGTCACTAAATGAAAAGGAGTTTTCTTCTGGAAGTTCAATCTCTTTTTTAACAAGTCACCATTATTAAGAGAGGGTCCATGAGTGCATCGAGCATGACCTCAGTATACGAGGCACTCGTCAAAATTCAAATTTTTGATTTTTTATGTGCATTCGAAAGGACAATGTCTAAAACTAATAACCCTAAAGTTTTAGCTCATTTGGACTTTTTATAGTAAAGTTAGCCTGGATCGACTTTTAGCACCGTCTACCTAGTATCAAGAAAAACAATGAGAAATCATCTCATTAATGTCTAATAGTATTACGCTACTAAGAATGAGAGAATTTTTTCATGTTATATACCAAATGATAGAATATGGATAGATGAAAAAAATGAGCTATATGAAATATTCTATATCATTCCTTTACTAGGTTAACATGAATGAAAAAAGGTAACAGGTTACTAGCCTATGACGTTAGACTTTTGGAGGTATATCTGCTACCATTTATGGAAAACATCAGGGCCCAGACTGAATTTTTTATATGTTGTATAACTTCTGATTCTCTACAAAATGGTAAAAAAATTAGGAAAAAAAAGCGTAGAATAGATACAAAAAGTGGCATATATTGTCAAAAGCTAGGTAAATAGCTTCGAGGAAAACGACCTTGAGAGTTTTCCAAGGACGTTCACTTATGAAAATTTCCACTTCTCACGAATTACAATTGTACCCTAGATCGAATGGCATAGACCACTTCTTCGAAAAAAGAAAAAAATTTTCGACCCTCCTAGACCTCTGAGGGG
>CAJNOL010002512.1:0-13370 GCA_905250125.1 Rotaria sordida | reverse complement strand
GAAACAAATACCAGACAAGCCTGTACATAATAGGATGAAAGCAATGAGCCAATCAATATGTACTTTGTACCACATACGTACACTAACGACATCTCTTGATAAGTTTGACGATCTTTCATCACACCCAAAAAAAATGTTTACCTGCCCGAACCCGTGTATTTCATACCCGCTCCGCCCGAGACCCGTGTATTTCATACCCGCTCCGCCCGAGACCCGTGTCATTTAAAAAAATTATTACCCGCCCCGCCCGCCCGTGTGCCGAAAAATACCCGTGCCCCGTTAATCCCGCGTTTAATTAAATTTTTCTTCCCCGCCCGCCCGTCGCCACGTGGCCCCGCGGGGCCCGCGGGGTGAACCCCGTGGACCGCACATCTCTGTTGGCAAATATGATGAATGAACTTTATTTTGAGTTAAAAGTGAATAAAAATGAATAGAAGAAAAGGTATATTATTGTATCTTTATTTGTGCAAAGAACCTTTAGTATTCACTAGAAAGACAAAGAACTTTGAAGGCTCTTCTCACTCATACAGATTCTGTCACATACCTCGTCTAAAAATGTTAAATGTACTTATGAAAGAGAAAGAGTCAGAGTTTTTATTGTTGAGATTTGCACCAAAATTTTTTGAGGCAGTATTGCAGTTACTCAGTACTTCTTCATTGACCATTTGAACTGTTATTATTCAAGCTTGATGAATTTGTGACAGTTTTGAACCATACCTGATTTTTTGACAGTGAATGAGAGTATATGAGTTGCGAAAGCAGTAATAGATCGGACGCCACGGATACGATTTATAATTGCTACAAAGAATTTTGCAGCAACAACGACAACACGCCGGATTATTGTCCGTTTGGCAACAACCTTCTTTCGACATGTATTTCGAATTTTGTGAAAAGCAGCAAGCTGAGCAATTGCATGTGCATGAACGCCACAATGCCCACAGCCAACCAATAAGTGTCATTCCAATGGCAACACCGAAAGCGATAAACGTCAGTTCAGATGGCATCGCTGGTAACGTGATCCAGATAGTCAGTCCTAGCCCACCACAAGGTATCATCGGGAGAATAACGCATATGAAACTGCAACACCAGCAGTTTTTATAGAGTGAGAGGTAATGAGTCAAGGGAACGATGGATGCAACAATGCCAAGTAGTCCAGCGCATACACCGAGTGTGTCAAGCGCATGGTTAATAGTAATGGTTGGGTATATCCATCCGACACACCAAATGTCGCTAGAATCAAAGGAGGTATTGATGTATTGTCCTTTAGTACAATTGAATGAATTAATATCCCCACCGTAAGGAAAACAATAAGCATTATAATCGGGACATGCATCATGATTTCTATACAGCCCATATTGAAGTATTAGATTATTGAAAATGATCCCTACAAAAATCGATAAAATAGCAGATGCTAACACATCGCTGAACAGGCGTATGATGCATATGAACCGTGGTATCCCATGTTCTTTGTCAAGGTCGACATAGAGATACAAATCAATACGTTCATCTTTAGTGTTATTTATTTTCACATTTTCGGTGTTGGAACCTTGAGCAGTACCATTGACAGTGTTTTCAGAGGCAGGAACGACTGAACCCGTTGGATTACAGACATTTTTGTCTTCTTTCGTATCTTTGCCCATTCCAATGCCTAGAACGGTTTGAAGAATAAACCGGCTACTACCCCTATTAATAATGGAGAGGAGTAAGAATATTATCCCAAAACTACCAAATGGAACACCGAAAGTGAGTCTAGCAAAGTTTGTTCGAGTTGGTTGCATAATTAAACGATTGTAGAAAGATGTAGCACGTAGCCGTTACGCCTTATTGACCGAAAAAAATTAAAGAAAATGAAATTAGATACTGGAAATACGATGCAAATAATACTTTTTTTGCTAATAACAACACAAAAATATTTCTTTTTCATTTTTTTCAACTAATTATTTGAAAAGCATCAAATAATAAAACTAACATAAGAAAACGAGTCACATTTATTTTCAGAAGATTATGAAAGTACGTCGTAAATTACCGTGATATTTTTTTTTATACATTATCTCAATGTGATGCTGCAATAGTCAGCAGGCACCGAGACTTATTTCATTGGGATTTGTTGAAACTTTTCAATAAATCCCTAAGAACTGGAGTTGGGCATGATTTTGCTAAAATATCATCATAGTTAATAAATCTTAATAAATTCCCAATGCATAATTAAATCTCGAGGAAAAAAATTAGTTTCGACAGATCCTCGATAAAGAATAAACATTTGGAGATGAGTGTGGGTTGCGAGAAAAGGTTTATCCCCACCAACACACCCAAAAATGTCAGGCCCACCCGATCCGAGCCATTGGGATAAGTGGCCCGTTTTGAGACCTGACGTATACCCATCCCCACACCCCATCATTCACTAAGAGACATCCCAACTATGGCAAAAGGTCTCATTTATTGACTTTCTACTTTCAGAGCAGTTTTATAGTTTCAAGCACGTTGGATAGGTCAAAAAAACAATTCATGAGTTTTTGGTATTAAATATTATGATGATTAAAGTTTTTAGTCTTCTATAATTAAAAATTTACTAATTTGTGAAAATTAATACAAAAAAAGAGATAAAATAAAAGTCTATCCCAACATACTGCATTTCTATGTAAAAAAGAAGTTTCAATATTTGATGTGAGAGGAGCAAATGGAAAGTGTTACTGTGAAAAAAAATGTAATGCTCGATATAAAGACCTATCTTAGGCATTCGTATTTTGACGATTTATAGAATCGATATTTGAAAAATGAATTCTTTATATTCTTTCTTGTTCTTTAAATTTTACTTGCAAATAGTGCTGCTAATCATAATTTGACTTTAATATCAGAACAAGTGATTTTTCTATGTAGAATAAAGGTTTTAGTAACAATGCTTATTTGTAGACAAACAAGTTCACTGTGAAGAAAATCGATTGAAACTGGAACTGTTCGAGACAAACAATGCTGCTCATACCGCATCTGCTTGCTTCTATACAGTATGCTATGGAGTAAACAAAAGACTTTATATAGACATAACTCAGAGTGAGAAAAAAAATCAAAGAGAAAAAGAAATCTATTGGATGTTGTTGTCATTTATCTGAGAAATTTTTAAAATTTTCACCATACAACTTCACTATTGATTCTGAAAAGCATTCACATTTGAGTAGTAGTTGGCTATGGTCAGCTAACGGCCACCTTCCCTTGTGAAGGTTCGAAGTGAAAAAGTTTACAAGACTAAGCATATTATATGAAAGTGTGTAGTTAATAGTTCATGGAACAGATATTGAAATTCATTCAACACTTTCAATGTTCAGTAACATTGATGGTGTTTGTTCATACGATCAAACTTTTAAAAAAAGATATATTTGATCTTTGTGGATTAGATGCTAATACAAATTAGCTAAGAGAGGATATTCGTTTATCAATCCGATATTAACCAAAAGCTAACGGTTTATACTTTCAAAATATGAACAACAGAAAGCCCCTTGATGTTTTAGAAGTGAGGTATTCGATTCCAAAGACTCAGCATATTTTTGTAAAATTCCGTAACAAAAGTTGCTTATTTTGTTCTTTTCTTTTGCATATTGAAGATTGACTTTAAAGCATTTTATCAGTTATATGTCTCTTTTCTAGAGAACTATGAAATGAACTCATGTTCATTAAACTTTGACTTAGCTTTTGTAAATTTTTTTAAAAATACTTCGTTACGGAATTTCACTAAAAGAGAATCGTTTCACAAAAAAAAAAGCGCGATGGTTTCACTATCTTCCATTTTATGAAATCAGAACAAAATAATACTTGTAAATTTATGGGGACACTTTTGTAAAATTTTTCCTCAAGTCATAGCTTACAAGTATGACTTTGGTTTTTTCGTACCTGGGGTACCCCTCAGAAATCGAAAAAAAATTTTTGGTCTTCAATTCGGAATTTTTGTATTTGATCTGATAGAGTTCGTCGCACTGATCACGAATATAATATTTTTACTGAAATTTAAAGAAATAATATGGAAGATATAAAGACTTTTCTGATTCAAATCTTCACAGGACCACCCTGGGGTACCCCACGGGCAAAAAATTATGAATTCGAATTTCAAAGCTTAGAATGAAGAAAAAGTCTGAGAAGAGTATTCGCATAAATGTGCTAATATTATTTGATTCCGATTTCGTCAAATAAGAAAAAGTGAAGCCGCCACTCTTTCTTTTACATGAAGTTAAACTGCATATGCTTAGGAAAAAAATAATTGATATTGATAAGCGAAACATGTGGTTTAAACAACAACAGATCTGACGAGGGAACATATTTGAGTGTACCAACGCAGAGCAAGTTTAAAAGCATTCTATCCTATAAGGATCTCAATAAATAACTCGAATATAAATGTCTTAGCTGCTCTCGTTTAGATCTGCAAAAAAAGAGAAGACCAAACTTTTTCGATTTTAGATCTTATTCTGCTAATAGATGTATCATAACTTTTTTTATTATTTTGTAAATTTGCAAAAATAACCATTTTGTTTTCATAAGAGAGCTGTAGAAGATTAACAAGATTTGCTATGAAGGAGTCAACTCTTTGTCAAGAATAGTAGTGTCGTATTTGTATTCCTGCTAGGTAGCCTTCTGATAAGGGACTTCTTGTTTTCGACAATTTAGTAATAAACACAGAAGTGCTCTTTAGGTTTTTCATACATTGCAATCTAACATTTACTACTAGCAACCTACTACCATCAAAATATTCTGATGAACTTATCCAATGGGAAAAAATATGATGTATATAAAAAATTGTGACGTCGGCACTTGTATGTAAAAGAAAATGGAGGACACTCACAACCGCTTAGCCAAAGGAACTGCCTAACACAACAGATAAATAAATTAGAAAAATATTTTTTCTGCTTCTTTCTTCGAGTCAATTAAAAAATGGTTTCTTTTATTTCTTTATGTTTTGTGTATATTTTTATTCAACTGTTTTTATAAAAACTTGATCACTATTACTAATTATTGAAAAGAAGAAGTTCTTTATCAGATGAATACCTAGATGAAAAACAAATATGGCACTACTATTCTTGACAAAGAGTTGACTCCTTCATAGCAAATCTTGTTAATCTTCTACAGCTCTCTTATGAAAATAAAATGGTTATTTTTGCAAATTTACAAAACAATAAAAAAAAGTTATGATACATCTATTAGCAGAATAAGATCTAAAATCGAAAAAGTTTGGTCTTCTCTTTTTTTGCAGATCTAAACGAGAGCAGCTAAGACATTTATATTCGAGATATTCATTGAGATCCTTATAGGATAGAATGCTTTTAAACTCGCTCTGCGTGGGTACACTCAAATATGTTCCCTCGTGAGTATTAATAAATATATTAATACTTTATATTATATTGTAGTTCTAAGCTTTAAGATCTTCACATTAAAACGTTCAAAGAAAAAGAACGAAATTCCGTAACGAGCAATGTTTTTCAATCTTTATGAAACGCTATCATTTTTATCTGAAAATAGACTCATATTCTGAAAGTTCAAAGACGATCACACAACTTTCATATTCAGCGTTTTTCTGTATGTTGTCTCTTTCAGTAGTAAAATACAAAATTCTTAGTGAGGGTGTGGGTGGGTGTGGGTGTAGGTTGTGGGTGTGGGTGTGGGTGCGGGTGTGGGTATAAGTAAGATGAAGATACACACCCGATACTCACCCACACCCACACCCCACACCCCACACCCACATCCACACCCCACACCCACATCCACACCCACACCCCACACCCCACACCCACACCCCACACCCCACACCCACATCCACACCCACACCCACACCCCACACCCACACCCTACATTGAATGTGAAAATCATGCAGAAATTTCGCGAAGTTTAAGAGTTCTAAGTTACGAAATTTAAGTGTGGGTCATGATTACATTAGAACGCTTTTTGTGAGATTAAAAGTTTTATAAGATCTGAGAGGAAAATAGTTCTTAGAATTTCGTATGTACTCTGTTTTGATTCTTTTTCACAGAAAATTAGCATGTTTTTATAATAGAATTATGATGCATAGGAGTCGTATAGCTTACTTTGTTTGCTGTCAAGTATTCTTTCTTTCCAATAAAACAAGCAAGCGCAAAGTCAACACTGCACGAAAAATGATTTAGTTATTTTTAATTTATTTGATTTCCGATGCAAGATGAATGTGAAATAAATACGGATATAATGCCATCTATAACTTCCGTATGAGTGTGGGTGTGAGTTAGGGATGTACCGAGACTGAAGGTTTCTTAATAAAGATGTGAATTTTTCTCCAAGAAGAATCCACGAGATTACGAGATTTTTATCTAGAGTTGCTCAACTTGATTTGATTTATATGGGTATATAACTGGACAGATCGATTCTAAAAGTAAAAGGTTGAGTCTCGGTCAGTCACGTTCAAAAGATTGAAAAAAACGGAATTTTGACCGAGACTGACCGAGACTCGGCCTTTTACTTCCGCAATCGATCTGTTCACTTATATGCTCATATAAATCAAATCAAGTTGAGCAACTCTAGATAAAAATCTCGTAATCTCGTGGATTCTTCTTACAGAAAAATACCTATCTTTCTTAGGGAATCTTCAGTCTCGGTACATCCCTAGTGTGAGTATGAATGTCACTGTGGATGTGTTTAAGTTTATGTACACATATAGTGAAATCGTAGATCCTAGTAGACCCTACAAAAGAATTTCTATAGTAATAAATAAAGAATGAATTATTTTATAATTGATTAATTTTGAATTACTTTGTAATTAGTTTGTGTCATGAATTCTTATTTTCAACAAATGTTCAAAAAAAAAGAATAAATCAAAATTAGAATAATTTTTGTAGTCGATAGGCGTGCCCTGAAATTTTTATCCTTTCGAAGATATTTGAATTCATAATTATTTTTCAATCAATTTATTTGATTTACTGAACATCGTTATACTCTAAAAAGCTCATTTATATGATCAGATACATCTTCAAGACATAGCTTCTTTTCTCTTAATGAGAATATATTTTTTATACAAGGAATAGACAACGGAAATTAAAATTTCATTCGTCATTTCGTCAATTCAACTGTCATATTATCTTGCGATATCAATGGATTAAATCAATCAGTAAGCTACCATGCGTACAGCTCTCTGTCTCGCGAAAATTTTAACATATATTAGTGAGTTTTGGCTAGAAACAAAATTCAATCAATTTAGATTCTCCTAAGTTCGTCCCAGTTCAACTCTACTAAATCAAAAAGACGTCCACTCTATTGATCAGCACCTAAAATAAGAAACTTTTTGAAAAACCTCAAACCGAACTATTTAGACCTGAAGTTTGAATCTACAGTTTCCGCATGATATAAGCACCGATTTTAATGAGAGACAATTTCCCGTTGCTATAGAAACGTATCTAGTAATAGTCGGTTTCCTCCTATCTCGTTGCAAGAGTCTGTGGAAGAGTAGCAAAAACTTCTATTTAAACTTCCACTCAATATAATTTTCTTAAAAAATGTAAATGAGTTCAATAAAATGTCATACATGTCAAACCTAAAAAGCTGAATTCCCCCATTCAATTATTAAATAATTGAAGTAAAGATATTCAACTGTTCAGTTATTTAATTATTCACAAAAGATGAGCTCATTCCCTAGATACTCAGATGAGCTTCATCCATACTTGCTCTGATGTTCTGTGTTTGTTGTATTTTTGTGGTTGACAAATTATTGAATAATTAGATAATGGAGTGTCTTTGCTTCAACTATTAAATAATCGAAGAGTTGAATATCTGAAAATGTTTTCAATAATTGAATTCAATTTTCACGTTTGACTATACTAAACTCTTCTCGATATTATAAATTCTATCATTTTTTATTACTCGTATCATGCATATCACATACTGACACTGTTTGTTTAGAAATTTTCGTTGGTAATAAAATAAATACCTAATATCTTTAAAATCTCTTATAAACCTTAGGAGTTTCAAAAGTATGACAGCAAACGGGTACCGTTGCAGTACCACTTAGAAAACGATTTTTTCAGTTATCCTGAATAATGTCGAAGATAAAAATGTCGAAATAGGTGGCGCTCTTATTTCATTTCGACATTTTTACTTTCAACATTTTAATTTTTGACATTATTCAGGATAACCAATTTTTCCACCGATCGATAGATATTTGAAATAGAAAAAAAAGAAACTGAACGATTGTGCACGCTGTTGTCGTATAATAACAGATCTTAGTTTGCTAGTTCCAAACTTCTATTTGTAAATATATTCTATGGATAAATTTATCCGTACTATGAGAAAACTTATTCGAAGAGAAGAGAAAATGCCATTATCTACACAAATATCTGCAGGATTCAAACAAGATAAATACAGTCAAAAATAAAATAATTTATTAAATTTTTCTCAAAAGATGATCGAGAAATATCACGATAACTAAATGATGTACAATAGGAATAAAATCATCTTTAAATATTCTTCTTACAAAAAATGAATAAAATAAGAAGCTGTTTATTGACAATATTTTACTTATCCGTAGTCTTTGTGCTTTTCAAATGATTTTTTTTATTAGTTCTATATTTATATCGTGTCCCTCAAATAAAAAAAAGCTATTGGCATATAATAAATATCACTCGCACTTTAATTCGCATTCAATCTCAATAACGTAAAATCATACTGCTTGCGCTACAAGATCTGAATTAATCACACTTTACATTTATGAGCTCCGTCATTTTTCTATACTTATTAGTCGTTCTTGAACTAACAAAAAAGTGGATGATGAGAATCCAATGGTTCAGAAAAAAAAATCATCCTCTAACCTAGTCTAAATATAAGAGAACAACCGTCGATATGTGGTAAAAGGAAGGTGTGGATGTGGATGTGCGGGTGTGAGTATGGGGAAGAGTATATCTATACCCACACCCCACTTACACCATACACCCAACTTACTTCAATAGAATATGAGTAATAGTTGGCGTTGGCATTTGATAAAGCATACTTTCATCAAATTACGTTCCTCACTGTTCACAGCAAGCATGCAAAATGCAAGAGCGTAATATTTTAATAAAAAAAAAAGAAAATTCGAAGATCACGATGTGACAAATGATGAATCGGTAACAAAATCATGTATTATCTTTTAATACATAGAGAAAGCGTCCGTAAAAATCCGTCGTCTCAATTTTAGACTTACAGTCAAACGAGTACTTTTAGACAAACTAGCACGACAAGACTATGAAGGTATATTGTTGGAGGCAAATAACAACAATTGTAACAGAAAATAACAGTATTGTTCATTCTGTATGAGCTTGTAGATAATAAAATATTCTCTAACTATTGTCGGTTCTATTCATTTTATGACATGTAAGCTTTCATGTTTAGCTGTGTGCATCCAAATAAATTAGGTGACCCTCAATAAGACTACTTTCGCACAGTAAAATCATAACTCGTATTACATGCTGCTTCATGAGCAGTGTAGTTTGATGGAAATTGATCAACATCATTTCCCATTTGATTAACTATTTTTCGGAACATTCTACTCGTTTAAGTCCCATACATTATCAGCAAAATTTTTCTTGCACGTGGAATTCGGTAGAGGAATTTTGAGTATATTTTCAAAAACCAAAACGATTGGAAAGGAAAAAAATAAATTTTTCGGGATCAAAAATAATGCTCTAGATAGTTTTTGAATTCAGAAAAACTCATATTGAAACAACAGCGATGAGCAAAGCGGGAAACAATAAGAGCGTAGTACTGACCAGGGCTGCCAAATCTCCTGATTTAGCCAGGAGACTTCTGATTTTTAGACTTTTCTCTTGATGAAAAAATCTCCTGAATCCAGGAGCTGATTTTTATGATTTTCTCCTGGTTTTTTAAAGGATTTTGTCACGTTTAATTGTAGTGATATTTTGAATCAATAAGACAAAGAAAAAGAGAACTATCACACTATTTCATAGATGCAATAGACGATAAGAAAACACGTCGTTTCTGCTTGTTATGCCTGATAACATGCGTCTATTTGTGAGCTTATCTTCTTGACGGTTAAAATGTACCTCATGGACAAAAACTAGTTTAGTTCGCTTTTTCTATATCAACCTAGAATGCTATTTGTGAATTGACCTTCAGCCACATGGAATTTGTGTGAGTTGATAATAGCTGGCATCCGATTGCGAGTTTTTAAAAAAATAGGAATCCTTAGAGGATCAAGTTTGTCTAAAATATAGGATTTTTGAACAAAAGTGGCAAAAATATAGGATCTACTATACATTGTTTCTGCTCAATTGCCTGCTTTTGTTAACTTCTCTGCTCGAATTTTTTTCTAATGAAGCTGCCAAGGAGAGCTTGACCGTAATCAGAATCCTTATCTAATTTCTTTCTACTGGAATAAATAGTTAATTCGAATATCATTATATAGTTTAATTATAAAACTTTTTTCACGAATCAATGAATAACAAAAAAAGTAGATCATAAACTTTAATAAAACAAACAAATGAAAAAAACACAAATACTATTTTTCATAATTAAATTTGACTTATAAAGATAATACTGAATTACAGGTACTCCAAAAAGTATCCGGACATCCCCTTCCCATGTCTTTTCGTATCTTTCGGTTTGCGAAGCAGAAATAAGAAATAAAATTTTTATTTTTTCATCAATACATAGTTCTTACTTTGAACTAGGTTCTCTATGAAAATCAGCAATTTTGTCTATCATCTCGAAATACGACAACGTCTCTCTGAAAATATCTGATTTTCCCATAAGTTAGATGGTCGCTTTTCTGACATCAGAATGATATTATTTACGTACCACTACAACAAACAACGTGAGTTCTATTTGTTAGCATAATATTTCAATGAAGAAAGATAGTTTTCGCAATATAAACTATTTCAAAAGAAATCAGATTCTTGAACATGCTTGATATCTCAGTGCGAGTTAACAGTCACAACGAATCTTTCATCAAACTTAATCTTCAAATGTACTACTAGAAAGCCTGTCAAAAGCTGCACAAAATTAGGTGTTTTAAACGGTTTTTACTGCTAAAATTCAAAGTGAGGAAAGAAGTACTGTATTTGAATACTGATGTTATATGTAGTCCTTGAAAAAATAATTGTGATCTTTTACTCGCACTGAAATATCAAGCATGTTCAAGAATCTGATTTCTGTTGAAATAGTTTATATTGCGAAAACTATCTTTCTTCATTGAAATATTATGCTAACAAATAGAACTCACGTTGTTTGTTGTAGTGATACGTAAATAATATAGTTCTGATGTCAGAAAAGCGACCATCTAACTTATGGAAAAATCTGATATTTTCAGAGAAACGTTGTCGTATTTCGAGATGATAGACAAAATTGCTGATTTTCATAGAGAACCTAGTTCAAAGTAAGAACTATGTACTGGTGAAAAAATAAAGATGCTAACTGTTTAAGATATAGGAGCGGCGCGAACAGTCAAAGCAGGGGGTACCCTCTCTCAATCCTCCCCCGCTCGCACCGCTCCTGTTAAAATAGATATCGTCATACTACAGGAGCTTGTTTACAGCATATGATCGTACACTAAATGTGTTGTTTAACATCTAAAGACTAGCAAAACTTACAAATTTTGGAACATTTCCTACTTTTTTCGTTAAAATATAGGTAAAATAGGAATTTTAATCGAAATATAGGACAAAATAAAGGATTTTTCAAGAATATAGGTATTATAGGAAATATAGGATGAATCGGAAGCCAGTAATAGAAACGATTCGAAGTGCAATGTTATTGGTGCATAATTAGGAACTAAATGAATAATCATCTCAGTTGTACAAAGTTCTATAATTATCCTTTAAATAATTCAGACCTATTGAAACAAATTCAGTCGTCAGAAAAATATAACCTTGTTCATAGGTGGCGAAATGTTTTGGATCTAGGGTAGGCTCAACAATTTTTTACAGGATTCGCACCAGAAAATTAAAAATATGGAGTAAGCCAATTTTTTTGATGTCATCTTGATGAAATAAAGTTAGTGTTTCTCATTTCGAACTCGTATTTTGTAATGTATGACGCTGATAGAGATAGGAAAAGTATTTGCAACTTATGTGTCAAAAAACGTGCATTTAAGAAAACATGTCGATGATTATCTTCATTGACTTTCAACTCTCACAAGAATTGTTTTCCATCTGCTGTGCTAAAAAATAAAATAATGTCCAAGCAGCAATGTTCACAAAAACAAGATTACATTATAAATGTTTTTATTGTGTTGAAAAGATATTTTTTCTGCGGGAATATTTTTCTATACTCGTCGTTTTCTTGTTCCATATCTTATGGCAATGGGAACTCCATTAAGTATTGGTGTTCCCGCATTTTTTCTCGTATTTACCTACATATTTGGATACATATATGTAGTAGCGTTTTATTTTTACGTAACTAACCTACTGTAGCTCCAATCATAATTATATTTCTAATTTCAAGTCGTATCACGGTTATCTTAAAATCTAAAAATAAAACAGGAATATGAATTCCTGAAGTCTTACGATTAGAAGTGTAAATCGCCGAGCTGAGTCGCCGCTGTCGGTGGGACAAAAAAAATAACAGTTTTGAAGATTTTTCGACGCCTGAGATCACTCTTCAACGATGTTTCTGTCTAGGTTTTTTATCAGTGTGTTCTCTACCATTGGTTTCTCTTTTTTCATCCGATAATTTCTCGGAAATAAGAAAACCTTAAGGAAATCGTCCAACAAATTCACTCACCTTCGCCGACAGACTAAAAAAGTTGAGTATTTTCAGTCGCTACCGAAATAAAAATAAAATAAAATCACACTTACACACCACCGATCTATGAACTGGTTTACGCTTCTGCTTACGGAAGTGAAAATAAATTTTTTTCTGGGAATGAGAGTGTAAGAACAAGAATAACAATTTTTTTCCGAGAAAGACAGTGTAAGAACAAGGACAACAATTTTTTCCCGAGAAAGACAGTGTAAGAACAAGGACAACAATTTTTTCCCGAGAAAGACAGTGTAAGAACAAGATAACAATTTTTTTCCGAGAAAAAGAATATACGGACGAGAACAGCAAATTTTTTCTGAGAACAGAAAGAATAATCGAGAAAAGCTGCTCTCATAACACTAATGATCGGGTATTGTAAACTTACTTGCTAAAAATGATGAAAGTCTTTGGCAGCTACTAGCTGATATGATTCAGGTTTTTTATGCAGTACTTCGTCACTTTTAACAAAAGAACCCCACTTTAAATCATGGCTGATCCAAGATTGGACATTTAGCCACACAAAACTAAAAGTTTTCTCAAAACAGTTTCTAGGTCTGTTTCAATAAGTGTTACTATTTATTGCTGATAGCAGCAAAAAATCTTGACGCCCATACAAAAGTTTTTATGTACTGCGCAAA
>CAJNOL010002511.1:20512-37542 GCA_905250125.1 Rotaria sordida | reverse complement strand
GCAATCAAAAAATCTGAAACTTTCATAATAAGCTATTCTAGCTAAAGCCTATCTATGTGCAAAATTTCAAGTCGAAATTCGAAACTCAGTTTTCCTGAGAGGACCACAACATCCTGCTAAAAAATATAGTATCTCAACAGTAATAAGCTATTAGCTCAAACTCTTTTTAAGATACTTAAAGCTCATTAGAACCAACACGATGCACATAGTCCCAACTTAGAAGCGACTTGACATTTAGAAATATTTCCTCATAAGCTTGATACCAACATTCAAAATCCATTCTGACTTCAGCCATTTTGATGGTTTATACATATAAAGTATTATATAAAACTTAACATTTTTAGCTTTCTCTTGAACACTGAGTAATATATGTCATGAAGATAAATTGATCACTGTAGATAATCATTGATTTGATGAAGCAATTCAACGCATGTATGGATTCTTAATATGTGACATATGGTGTGAAACCAATTGAAGAATAAATATCGTGCTAACTGATCAACTTTTCTCTTGGTTCTTTTCTGTGTCTAACTATCCGTACAATTCTAGAGTTTCATGATAAAATAGATATAATAATAATTTTCTTATATTCTGAGAAGTCTATAATAAACTCTACAAAATCAATAAACGATTGTCTTCTAAGTGACTGTGTTAAATTTAATTATTTTCTAATAATAAAGAATGTCATATATCATTTTGAGCTTCGTAGTTTATTAATAGGAAATCTCAAATCATTATTTAAGTTTTCCTTGATCCTAAATTGTATGCTGACATATATATATATATATATTTTTTTAATTATGCCTCTTGCATGTCGCCTAATTCTTGCATATTCAATATATCTTCTGATTATTTTTTAAAAAAGAGTATTCTTCTTAAGTTTCTCTTGTACTTTTTTTTTAATAGTACGTCAAAATTGATGGAAGAAAGCAAGAAAAACTGTGATTTTTGTGGAAAAAATTATCTTAATTCAACAGCTGAAGATTCATTTGGGCGTCTTGAACGTACTCTTTCATATACTGCAGCAAACACTTTTAAATATGACCGTTGGCATACATTAATTGTATCACGTAATCATGATACATTACATTTAACAGAAGATGAAATTGGTGATATGTTTGAATTAGCAAAAGAATGGTTTCACAAAGCTAATTCAATTGAACCAACATATACATGTCCAGAGATGATTTGGGATGCAATGCCTAAAAGTGGCGCATCACAAATGCATACACATCTTCAAGTTAGTTTAGGTTTTGATATTTATTATGGAAATATTGAACGAATACGACAAGGTGCTCGTTTTTATGCGCAAATAAATAATGGAAGAAATTATTTTAATGATTATCTATATATTCATCAAGCATTAGGATTAACAATACCAATTGGAAATGTGTATATAATTGCTCATCTGGTTGGTTGATTGCTTTTGTTGTTGTTTTTTTTCTTCTTATTTTCTACTATGAGAAATTCTTTCTATTTTTAAGACGCCAATTAAAGATCTTGAAGTAATGATTATTGGTGAAAAACTGGAAAAAGATTTTTATAAAGCATTACATTTAATTTTTCGAAGTAGGCTGAAAATTTATTTTTGTATATAATTTTAAATTTTTATTTTTTTAGCCTTTGTTGATGATCTCAATGAATACAGTTTTAGTTTTGGAATGCATTTACCACCAATGGTAAAATAAAATCTTTTCATCATACTATAATTAAGAAAAGATAATTCACTAGTTGAAACAATAGTTACATTTACCTTATGTGCAATTAATTTTATTTTAAGACATTGTTTCTAATCTATTTTTCTCATTGTTAGAGTTAAGTCTAAATGGAGCCGATAGTTTATCCTAGGTATCGACTCAAATGTGCAGCTCGCTCACTCTAAACCCGGTTCATATCAGAGGTGAAATCAGTCTGGTTTCTCGACGACTGACATCGGTACCGATCTGAACAGATCAATGATGATATGAACCATGGATTCGAAAAATTGAGACGATTCTTTGATAAATTTCTAATATACGACTTTCCATCAAAAAACAACAGTACAATAGAATATTGATATATTGAATTAGATGTCATCACTCTATTCATTATCTCTTATCAAATTTTAATTTCAAGAAAGCATATCATTTCGTTATTAATAAAAGTGATCTAGAGTTTCTTGACTCATTTCTGCGATTAACTGTTGTTAAATGAACAGTTTTGATCTTGGTCGAAATACATATTATTCTAAGAATATCATTTTTTTTTGCTGATTATTTTGACAATCTGTATCGGTTTCATCTTTGTTTCTTATCGTCGGTCACCATGCATATTCATCATGTTCAATAGAATTTAACCGGTCGAAATGATTTTTAAAAAGTTTTTATCTAAAAATAAAATGATTGTGCATAAACAGGTGTAAATATATAGACTTAATACTAATCTATAAATTTTCATCTATAAAACTTATTACCTTAAATTTGATTTTGATGAACAATTCTAAGTTTTTCTTTTCTTTTGTTTCTATAGAATGAATCAACTTCGAATGGTCATGAATTACCCGTTAGCTGTCGTCTTGTTTTTCGTAATCCGGTAACCAATTTACGAGCAGATATGAATGGACTTGATTTGTATACGGTAAAATTCAATTTAATTCTATTATTTTTCAAAAGTCTTATTGTTATTCTTTTAGAGTTCTGTGATTGGTAAAGATCGTTACGTGCTGTATCAACAATTAAAAGAAGGTGTAACAAAACGTCACAAATAGGAACAAATATCAAAATACTTTTTTACATAATGAACGAAAAATGATAGTTGTCATGGTTTTCTTAAATAT
The DNA here is from genome assembly GCA_905250125.1 of Rotaria sordida. Lineage (NCBI taxonomy): Eukaryota > Metazoa > Rotifera > Eurotatoria > Philodinida > Philodinidae > Rotaria > Rotaria sordida. The sequence goes on along the minus strand of CAJNOL010002511.1, from coordinate 34,727 downwards.
ATATATACGCATCAACGATAATAACTTCATTTTATCTTTTTGTTATCTATGTTTTTTCATAATTTGTTTATTTACTCAACGAATTCAGTAAAAATAATATTCTTTTTTTTTGGTTTTTTACTTGTTTTTTTCTTGTTCCTGTTATTCAAAATTGACAGAAAAAAAATAATAAATATTAAAAGTCAAAAAATATATGTTTCATTCCATTCATGAAAAGTTAATTTTAATATTAACGACGACCTGGTGCAAATTTCGACCATGATACTGGAGATGATGAATACCTGCTTTCAGGTGAATCTTTGAGTGCTACAGCCAATACACAAGCACCAATCAAACCAAAAAGTTCAATTACTAAAATACCACCTAATGTACCACCAATTATTGGTAAATTCTTATTGAATAAATCGATAATAGCTTGAGCACAACCCTTAGAATCTAAATGTTGCTTACATTGTTTAGATTTTTCAATAAAATAGCCAAAATAATCCGATTCATTATGGACACCACAGCATTTCATTGAATTTTCCAAATCCTGGAAAGCTAGTATTGTAGCGTTATCCTTATTTTTCAAAGCAACATCTAAGACTTTGAATAAAGGTTCTTCAAAGAGACCTTTAAGTTTTCCTTTATAAACCATTGCCAAAATAAAGCCAACTAATTCAAGTAACATTAAAATGATAAGAATTATAGCATACGTAAATAATAAACATCGATTATTCCACAATGCTCCTATTTTAAGAGATAAAATAAATATGAAGTTGTTTTCATTTTACTTAACAAAAACACTTACCTACACAACCTAACAGTGCAACAAGAAGAGTAAAAATACCACCACCAATCATAACGAAAGCTAAAAATCCAATAGTTTTTACTTCAAAACTACCGTCAGTAGCCAATTTGCTGAGAACCGATGCAAAATTTGTGTCCACTTTGATATATATACCAATACCAAGAAGGGCAAGACCAACCAAGACAAACAATCCGTTGAGGAAAAGTAATACTCCTCGCATGCAGTCAGCACCACATGGTAATTGTCTGGACATCGTATATTATTTATTATTCTCGTGAAGACGTTAACAAAAAAAATTTAAGCGAAAAAGAAAAAGACAAAATAGTTGTGTATTCTTATTTTATAAATACAATATGAAAAGTTATGATATGATAAGAAAAACTAAAAAAAAAATGAATATTTGTTGACTTACCGTCACTCATATCATGTCCTGTCCACTTGATACTAACATGAAGAGAAATACGAATATAGATAACACTGATTCATCATCAACAGTGTCGAAGGACAAAGACAATGACGATCTTTATTTCACTGTTATCATGTTCGAAGTTCATCTGCATATCTAGAATAAACTAAAATATTAATAAACACACGACAATAAATAATTCTTTCTTTCTGTTTTCGATTCAAAATTATATTTAAGAAATAAAATTCATATTGTTTTATAAGATGCAATTATTCAGTTCGATTCTACAACAACAAAAATGAAATATCATTTCCATTTTCGATCGAAAGTGAATGTTACAACGTTTATCAATCACTCATTTTCATCCATACATTATAATGCTAAAAGCTTTCTTAATAATAGAAGAAGAATATTTATTTGTAATGATTTACGACAATGTAGATCATGTGTATGCAATCAAAATACGAAAAAGAAGCGTCTTTTTTGTCTTTTCTTCTCATCCGACCAAAAACCTACAGTATCAATGAATTGTATATGACAGAGATGTGCACTGATCACGCATAGGCGGAGGACGATGCATGAGCAGTCTACACACTATCAGCAAGTATGACTCATTTTTGGGCGTCTGCATCTTAATAATACCAGCTATAAAACTCTATTACTATACATCAAACGCTGAAAAGTGATGAGAAGAGATTTAATTGTTGATAAAATTATTTGTTTTGAGATACTTTTTGTTTTATCACCACATTACATACTCATTTATTAATTTTATAAATTAAATCATAATCAATGTTGATTAACAATTATCCTGATAACAAATAGATCTAAACTGAAAAATTTGTAAATTTTATTGTAATAAGCATAATACTTAAATTCATCTTAAACTTAAATGTCTGCAAATTTAACTACACAATAAGTTAAGATGGAAACGAATACCCCATCGGTATATATATATATATATATCCGACTATATCTAGCCTAACAAAATATTCTTTTGTGGTATTTTCAACTTTATGTTGTTGTTCTTAGGTAAATGTTCAGAAATGAAGCATTATTTCTTACGAAATATTATAGAGCAACTAATACAAGAAGAAAACTTGCGAAAATTTTTTTTCAGTTACTGTTAGGTGTTGCCATGCCGCTGATCGAAAAAATTCTAGACGATGGTCGCCTTCGCGTCGTTTTTTAGGCGCGGTGCACATCTCTGGTACATGATTCGCTGACATTGTTTCACCTTTGTATACATTTTCTTACTTTCTTTTTCATGCTAGTGTAATTCTTCGGAAAGTTCATAATATAAAAAACGTGGAGAATTTTATTTTTTTATGTGTTAATGAACTATGTTATTTCTGTCGGTACGATGTCGTAGCAATTAATGATGAACTAATAGCGATACAACGTTCTGATTTATTTTGTAAAAAAATTTATTGATACTTTAAATATAAAGGATTAGAGATTGAGCAAGTAAAACTTTCTATTTGATCTTCTACTATACTAATAATTTTATCTACGATGATTATTTCCGATGTCGAGCAAGTATATCAGAAAACACTACCAAATATGCTGTCAAAATATTTTCTGGAAGTGTTATTTGGCTTAAATGTCTTATTAAAGATATTATTCCATCTATAATGAGGACTAATGATGAACATCCAATATATAAATTTGATGTCGGTATTTATCGAACACTTATTTGATTTAATAGAAAACAATGTTGGTTTTAGTCATCATATTGATCTGTCATTGAATGGATTTACTGTTCTCATCTCATTATTTCATTTTTGAACTATGAATAAGTCAAGTACTATGCGAAAAGAATAGTTTTATTATACTTCTTTTTCACAAATATCAACCAGTTCCATTCTACATTGATCCAAAGCTTACTCAGAATTTTGGTTGAAGTGAATATCTTTTTCATAATGTTTATCAAATATTAATAAATCAACTGAGTTCTTCTCTAATGCATCCGTATCCTTTTTTGTCATGAAAAATATTTCTTTGTCTTTTGGAAAACATGATCTAAAAAGAGTATTGAAGTACACGGATAAAAATCTGAATCTCTTCTCTTCCCCTCCCTCCCCTATCACACAGATCGTAACAGACGTTGTGAATAGACGATCAAAACCTCTACATCAATAACGTCTCGTTCTAATATGTGAACTACGTCGTTATTGAATTTCTAGAGGATTAAGTAAAAGCGTGATCCAGAAATGTGTCCCTAAATAGATTGAATAGAGCAATCTCTCTGTGATTAGCAAGAGCAGTTACGTTGTGTTCCGTGTTTAAATCCCGCAGAAATTGCGTTAACAGCTTTTTATTATTGTATCTGCTCAATTAAGTTCTTGATGAACTTCACTTACTCAAGATTCACCACAAATTTTATATAGAGGATGACTCAAATGTCATTTTGCCGAGAAAAAAACTGAGTATCGCCGCTGTGTTTTGACCAAATGAGCTAACTCTCTCATATGTGCATAGTTCATATTCATACGAAAAACATTGATAAAAACTATTTTGAAGTGTCACCATTGGCCTAAATACAAAAATGCAGTTCATTTTTTTCGAGCAATTTTTCATACTACTATCATTTGGTCTCAAAATTTACAGCAAAAATTCATGTTTTGTTTCAGTCCTAAACGGTTAGCATTTGTTGAAAAATTTGTCAATGTGTCTCATGTGTTCGTATGTGGTTCATGTCGCGCAGAATTTTCTTGTGATGATTTTTCTCGCTATCATTTCTTGTTTACTTTAAATGTTGAAAAGTTAAAGATATTCTCACTTTCAAACTATTTCAACGGCTAACTAAATATTATCCAAGAGTTCAAATACAGCAAGATATGATAACGAGACAAGTATTATTAGGAATTTTGGTTGCGGCCACAGAAGAGTGTATGCGACACATTTGTAGTTTTCTTAACAAATTTCTCGACGTTCGTTGATGAAAGTTCAAGACAAACTGAAAAACAAAAATGTATCTGTGATGTAAATATGAGACCAAACACGTATTCAACGGTGGTACTTCAAAGCAGTTTTGTTGAATATAAACTGTGAACACACCTCTATCGGTGGTGAAAAAACCAGCCCATTTGGTCATACTATGGCGGCGATATTCAATTTTTTCTTGGTAAAATGACTTTTGGACCATCTTGTATTTACACTTTTGTCAATGTTCAGAAACGTATTGTTCATTAAAATCGAGTGGAACATTTCTTCACAGATCAAGAATTATCGTATAATCAACTATTGAATGATGTTAATTATTTCTATACCAACCATTCCACTAATTTTTCTTTTCTAACAGAAAGAAAACTTCACATGATTTAACCATAGAGACCGGTGCAGTCTTTTGGTTTCAATTGTTTGTCACTGATCTGATTCATATACTCTCATTTGACGAAGCCAAATCAGATCTTCTTAAATTAGCTCAAACATTCTATGCTAATAATGATCTTGAATTACGACTTATTAATCATTTTGATCAAATATATGAAACATTAAAAGTTTTAATCATGTTCATCGACATATTATGAGTTAACATCTTTCCTTTATAATAATTGTGATATTGTATATACTCGATTTGGCCGTTCCAATAAGGTATCTAATCATTTCAATATAGCAACGAGCACTATCATTCAACATTTGATCGTTAGTCATGATCTTTATGATGCGTCATTGAAAAATAAGGGAGACAGTTTTACATTGCAGGGTAATAGGAGCAGTGTTATGGAGTATCACAGTTTAACTGTCGAATTTTACAATCGAATTGGTTTTTCAAATTTTTCTAGAATGACTCAAATTTACTTTAATATCAAGGAATTTCATGAAGTTTTCGGAAAAAAGGACATAACTATTGAATATTATGAGTATGCAGTTCAAATCGGAACTCAAAAATCATAAATCATAAATCAAGCTATCCATTTCTTTTACAATATATGAGAGCTTTAGACGAAAATATACGATACCTATGACAGTACCAATTGAAGAAACTTCTTGACTTTGATAAATTGATTTATCTAAATTAGAAACGTAGCAATAAGGAAAATACTTTACTTCTTTTCCCGTTGTTCAAATTTATAAATAAATTCCATGCAAAGAAAAATGAAAGAATCTATTTCAAAAAAGTGAACGAAAATAAAAATACAACATTAAATTTATATCTCCAATATATCGATAAATAGCGGCATCTCTTGAGCAAATTGCACTAATCTGTGTAGATTGATTTAAATTATAATCATATCTAAACTGAAGTATGCAATCTCTACATCAATTATCCCTATTATCATAGCAACAGTTTCATTTTAATAAAGACACTCGTATTTTATGTTTACGATCGACAAAATTATACGCATAAACCAGTCAATCGAAATGGCAACATCAATAAAGAAAGAACAAGTAGATTTACAGCTTGTCCTCTTACTATCTTTTTCGTTCTGTCAAAAGAGGACAAAGCACAAATACTACTCTTTCTTATCTATTATCATTCTATTTTATATAACTTCAATCGTTTAGTATATTTTCATAACGTAGTATTTAATATGACATTGCGAAAATTAAATATCGAACCATTAACTCAAGAAGCTTTTGTTCCATTTGGTGATGTTATTGAAACTGATCAACGTCCTTTTAGAATAATTAACAATGGTTCAACTCGTCGTTATCATTGTCTTGCTCAAGTAGAAACAGCATATCCAGCTGATGGTGATCGAGCTATCATTAGTATCTTTCGAGCTCAGGTAACAAAAACGCCGTTTACTATTCGTATGCTTGAACGACATCCACTTGGTAGTCAAGCTTTTGTACCATTATTGGGTCGACCATTTCTTATCGTTGTTGCTCCACCAACCAATAACTCTATCAATAATGATACACCTCAACTTGACCTTATACGTGCTTTTATAACCAACGGTAAACAAGGAGTAAATTATAGTCGTGGAACTTGGCATCATCCTGTATTAGCAATCGGCAACGAAGAGGATGATTTTCTTGTTGTAGATCGTGAAGGTTCAGGTAATAATTGTGACGAACATTTTTTTCAAGAACATGAACAAATGATACTGAATTATCAATCATAATTACATTGTTAGAAAAAAAAAAGATATTTCAAAAAACTTTTTTTTGATTTAAAAATATAAACGAAAAAGAAAATAATAATCTACACAAGTAAAATTTAGAACACCATTTTTAATATTAATAAAATAATTTAGAAAAATAATTAAAATAAACTTATTACAAGAGAAATTTTATAATAAATTATAATGAAACTTTGAAATCAAATTCATAAGCATACACTATTTTATTGCTGTTGAGCTTTGAATTCTCGTCGTCGGCGATGTAAAATAAGTTCAGTATATCCATTCGGTTGTTTATCACCATCAATTATAAGTTCAAGTGCAGCTTGAAAAGCAATATTCTGATCAAAATTAGGTGCCATTGGTCGATATTCTAAAAAGTCTACATTTTGTCGATCTACAACTTGAGCCATTCGTTGAAGTGTTTGTATCACCTGTTGTTTTGTAATAATTCCATGTCGTAACCAATTAGCCATAAGTTGACTTGAAATTCGTAATGTTGCTCGATCTTCCATTAATCCAATATCATTTATATCCGGTACTTTGGAACAACCTATACCTTGATCAATCCAACGAACAACATAACCAAGTATACTTTGTGCATTATTATCTAATTCATGTTGAATTTCTTCAGATGTTAAAGTCGTAGTAAGAATCGGAATTGTTAATAAATCATCTAAATAGTCATTTGATAATGTAGATGAAGAAGTTAATTCAATTTGACGAGCAAAAACATCAATTTGATGATAATGTAAAGCATGAAGAGTAGCAGCTGTTGGTGACGGTACCCATGCACATGTTGCTCCTGCTTGGAGATGAGTAATTTTCTCTTGAATCATTGATGCCATCATATCCGGCATAGCCCACATTCCTTTGCCAATTTGTGCTTTTCCTGATAGACCACATTTTAATCCTACTTCAACATTATTCTTTTCATAAGCAATTAACCATTTTGCTTCTTTCATTTGATCTTTACGTACTAAAGGACCAGCTTCCATTGATGTATGAATTTCATCACCAGTTCGATCAAGAAATCCTGTATTAATAAAAACAAGTCGATCTTTAACTTCTTTAAGACATGCAGGAAGATTAACTGTTGTACGACGTTCTTCATCCATAACCCCTATTTTAAGTGTATATCGAGGTAATTGAAGAAGATCTTCAACACGATCAAATAGATATGAAGTAAAAGCAATTTCTTCTGGACCATGTTGTTTTGGTTTAACAACATAAATTGAACCTTTACGACTATTTTTAATCTTTTCTTTTCCTTTTTTATTAAGATCATGTAAAGCAATTAAAGTTGTCATAAGAGCATCAAGAATTCCTTCAGGAACTTCTTCATTATTTTTAGTTAAAATAGCATCAGTATACAATAAATGACCAACATGACGAATAAAAAGAAGAGATCGACCAGATAAACATAATTCATGACCAGTTTTTGAAATATAAATTTGATCGGAATTTAACTTTCGAATTATTGGTCTTTTTCCTTTCATAAATTGAACTTCTAAATTACCTTTCATTAAACCAAGCCAATTTCGATATAATTGTACTTTATCATAAACATCAACTGCTGCAACTGAATCTTCACAATCAATAATAGTTGTTAATGCTGATTCAATTAAAACATCTTTAATTCCTGCAATATCATTTCGACAATTATTTTGATCAAATTGTATTTCAATATGAAGACCATGATGTTCAAAAACAATAGCAACAGGCATATGTACTTCACCTTGATAGCCAACAAATTGATCAGGTGATTGAAGTTGAGTAATAGTTCCATTTTGTAAAGTAATCTATTTACAAGAATTTATTTAATTTTCATTATATCTAATGAAAGAACTTCTTCAGATGTCAAATGACTTTTCAATCAAGACGATGTTTATTTGATAAGTACTAGAAAAGTCTAAAATAGTTTGATTTTCCGGCGCATTTGTTCTTGAGACATCGAAATGTTACTAAGTTTTTCGTCCACCACAGATCAGATGGAAAATCGATTTTCGAGTTTTGACTTCAACATTTGTACCAACAAAGTTCTTAATGAGATTAGTTAATTGTGCAATTAATATTTCCTTTCGGGAAATGTAACTAACCGGTATGGCAAAAGTTTTTCGACATTCTTTACTTTGCATGTAATGATGTTCAACAATATGATAAAATATTGATCTTTCTTTTCAAACGATGTATCATTCAATTTTCTACTCGGATTACAAGACCAAATCTTTACAGCTATTTTTGAAATATTAATAGACTGTTAACATTGAACAGGTGTATCATCATGTTATTTCTCACAAGAAAAAAAATAAAAGAAAGTCGAAAATTGTTGACTTTTTGATTTTGACAATTATTATTCATTCATTTTAGTTATAATGTTTGGAACCAATCAGCGATCTAGTGTGACCTGCGAAGCATGAAAATTATTACTCATCTACATCTTAGATATACACGTGAAAAATAACGTCTGTGTCAATTGATTTGAATGCTTCGCTCTGAGACAAAAACATTTTTTTTTGCAGTGTTGCTCTTAAATATATCATTTAAAAACAGTGAATTCGATGCAACAGCAATATATTAAACTTCCTCGACCGTTGAAAGGAATAGTAAAAAAAATTAAGCCTAACAAAATAATACAATGAGAGCTTGGCTTTAACTGAATTTACAATGCCTGAAACAGACCATTTTTTCCAATTTATCCTTGCAGGAAATAGCACGATGACTGACACACTTGTTCTGTGTTAACAGTCTATTAAAACTACGAGAATAGCTATAAAGATTCGATCTTATGATCTGAATAAAATATCCAATGGTGCATCATTTGAAAAAAAATCAACATTTTATCATACTCTTGAACTGAGATACATGCAAAACGAAGAATGTCGAAAAAGTTTTGTCATACTCATTATTTACATCTCCCGAAAGGAAATACTAGTTGTATAATCAACTAATCTCATTGAGAACTTTGTTCGTACAACGCTTGAAGTCGAAAGTCAATTTTCTACGTGATTTGAAACGGATGAAAGATTCAGTAAAATTTTGATATTTCAAGGACAAATCTCTGGAAAAATAAATTATTGTAGACTTTTCTCTAACTCATTAGTATTCATTAAATAAACATTGTCTCAGTGAAAATACCGATTTGACACCTGGAGAGATTACCTCATAAGTTAATGTCTTACTTTAAGTTCACCACTCTCAATACCATATTTCATAGCATCAACATGTGAGAAATTATTAGCCAATGGAATAGATTGATCGAGAAACTGTCTTGTAAATGCAATTACTTTTTCAGCTCGTTTTTTATTATATTCCTTTGTTCTTTCACAACCATCACTTTCTGATATAACATCAGTACTATATAAAGCATCATATAATGAACCCCATCGAGCATTTGTTGCATTCAGTACAAATCGAGTATTCATTAGTGGAACAACAAGTTGTGGTGCAGCTTGAATAGCAATTTCATCATCAATATTTGTCGTATTAATTTGAAAATTTTCATCATTATTTCGTGGTAATAAATAACCAATATCAAATAAAAATGCTTTATAGGCAGCAAGATCTGTATGTTTTCCTTGATGAGTACGATGCCATTCATCAATTTTAGCTTGTAAAGAATCTCGTTTTTGTAAAAGTCTACGATTTTCTGGTGATAATTCAGTAATTATTGATTCAACACCAGACCAGAAGGTATCTTGATTAATATTCGTATCTGGTAGAACTTCTTGATTAACAAAATCAAAAAGAATTTTAGCAATTTGTAAGTTTTCAGTCCGTACACGTTCGTTTGTCATTGCGATTTTATTATTATTTTTCTTTTTACCTTATATTATATCACCTGAAAGAGATATAAAGAATAGCACATGACATTTAAAAACTAAAAAACAAATCAGCAATTTGATTATTTTAGGACACGAATAAACCGAAACCTTTTAGTATGATATCAGATGTCGCTATATTCAATTGTTGAGTTTTTTTTGTTTTGATGAGTTTATACAAATGAAAATGAAGAATATTTTCGTAACGAATTGATCCAATTGAGAAACACATATTTCACATCAAGTCATCGAATAAACAATCTTAAAATCGTTCTCATCAAACATGAAACATATAGAAGTGACAACATTGAGTTAAACGAACATCTATGTCAAAGATAAATGTGTTGATACAATCCTATGTCCTCGAAATTACTACAAACTGTAGAAATTATATTTGACTCTCAATTTTACACATTTGAAAATATTTCTCTAATTAATTGACGATTTACCATGAGTTACTGGAATTAATGATTAAATTCGATGTTATGCCGACTTTTTTCAAAAACACGATATTTTCATGACATAACGATACATATTATATGATACTGCTCAATTATATATCGGTCACATGCAAACGATCTTCTTAGTTTAAGTTCTAAATGTCTATGATTAGATCATATGACAATCTATCAAAATCTTTAAGTAAATTTGAATTTATATTGAATACTTCAAACTTTTAGATAAACTGAAGTTAATTTCATTTAATTGATTTATCAATTTTAAAACATATTTCTTTACAAGTATAAATGAATTAGTTAAAATTTAATAATAGTACGTTGTTTATTAAAAATTAATTCAAAGCACGATTTGAATAGCAGCAAAAAGAATTATAAATGAAATAATTGATGGATATACATGTGTTCCAGCTGAAGTACGACGTGCACTACTTTCACAAAAACTATATCCATTATTTTTAGCCGTTATTGTATTACTATCCGAGCTAAGCGTATAAGTGATTTGTGCACCTCTGGCTCCTGTCGTTGAAAATGAATAACTATTTGGATTTGAAAATGTAGATGAAGATGTGGATGATGAACATCCTTTGGTGCCTGATGTAAAGATAAGATTGGAACCAGAGGCAGCAACAGTTAATTTATCAGCATAACAACAACAATAACTTGATTTACATTGATCATTCCATGCGAAAGTACCTGTCCATTTCTGCAGTTTAACGACTGAAATAAGCATACACATAATTAATAACACGAAACCTATATTAGGATGCATAGCAGTAATCAATTGTGTTTGACGCACAAATAAGATTTTTAAAAAAATGTAATTTTATGTAAAATATAAAAATGATTCACCTTTATTCCATATTATGATTAAATCCTATATGTATTTGTAACATTCTTTTGAAAGTACAATGATCATCCTAATATTTTTTTTTTCTTCAAAGGAGACAAATGTTTTTTTAGTGTGTTTTGGACAATATTGATCGAATTGTTTTAATTGATAAATATGTAAGTATAATCTAAAACTCAATAGAATATATACGCCTATGTAAAAGATAATCGAAATCAATCAATAATAAGCTTGACAAGTAACATAGATAGCTTAACAAAATATACATCAATATTTCTATGTAACATTCAAACATCAAATCTTTAACAAACCAATTAATAATTGATAATTCAATCTTCAGAATAGTTATTATCATTATTATTTATTGGAATACGTCAAATGTTATTTTATGCGTGATGAATATTAGGCGGCATCTATAAAAGACACCAACACCCACAAATTGGCAACTGATACCATCAATAGATCGAGCTCGTCGAACTGATTCTGCGAACACTCATATCTTTTACCAGTGAGTAGACCGACTCGACTTAGGCACATATCGAAAACATTAGGTTTTTATATGCTAGCCTTAGAAAAATAGAAGAGATATATTTTCTTAATTTTAAGCCTTATAATTGGATTTTACACATAGCTCGTGTGAACATGCCAAATCGGTCTCTGTTATCAATGATTGTATTTGACAATACAGGGTATCATATATGCTAGCATCTGCATGATATCTCCTTCATCTACCAAAGAATAGCATGATCTCAGACAACCATATGAAACCCAATGCTCAGGAAAGAATAGGAAGAGGAGCAATATAACGTAGATACCAGTACAGCAGACCAATAATAGAAGGACAGCATGAAAAGAAGCAAACTAGCGGCTAAAGAAGAAGAGGATACAACGTTGATACTAGCGTAGATGACACTCTATACTATCACATACGGTTATTGATTATATAGATCAATTCGACATGTTCACACGAACTATATGCAAAATTCAATTCTAAGGCTTAAAATTGAGACAATATATCTCTTCTATTTTTCTAAGGCTAGCATATAAAAGTCTAATATTTTTTATATGTGCCTAAATCAAGTCGGCCTATTCAGTGGTAAAAGATATGAATGTTCGTAGAATCAGTTCTGCGAGCTCGATCTACTGATGGTATCAGTTGTCGATTTCGACGGAGTCCGAGTCTTTTACAGATATCCAACATCAAATACTTTTGGACAATTTCATTTAATGAAAACATAATTCTACATTCGTTGGACACATTGAAATTGTCTAGCATTTTCTCGATTTTGAATATTATGTTTTTGAAATGATCTATTATTGTAAAGGTAGCTGTTAATATAAATTCTAAACTCTTATCCAGCAATTTTTGAAATTAATTTTGTTACTTAATTATAGCGAATGGTCTTGTTAAAGGTAAACTAATGAGAATTATGAAAATATGTCCCACTATATTACTTCTATTCTTTTTTTTATTGAAGATAGTTTTAAAATCGTTTTAAACAAGATAATTGATTACAATTATTGAAATATAATGCATGAATAAGGGATGGATTGAAAGTTTTGAGATAAAATATTTGTTTATTTTTGACTACTTTTAAAGCGTTTCTGAAAAGTCAAAAGATATGGATTATGACCAGAATTTTGTGCTCTTTTCCAATGTAGACTTAGAAATTTTCTTCATACCAATAAGATGATTTTTAGAAAGACCTAAAAAAAACAGTTTAGATGAAAAATTTTTCCGTACACTTTTGTACTTTCTTATTGCAACTCGAAAGTAAATGTTGACGTCTTTATTAATGTATCAGCTTGTACAGCAGAAGTTATCCTTTAAAATGTACTATTTGAGTTCTTTTTTTACTTTACAGGTCGCTTCAATTTTCATTTCGCGTAAATTTTCATTTTTGAAAAATCGACTTTTTGACCAAAAAGCATTTTTTTATAGAAAGGAACTCTTGACTAAGTGTCTATAATTTCACTTAGGTAAAAGCCACAGTTTAGTTCAGTATAAAATTTTGTAAAGAAGTGTCCGCTCGATAAAATAATCGATTCCAATAAATTTTGACACCTTCAAAAGGGGATTAGCAAAAGCCCATTAGTTTATCATTCAATCTAATCTTTTAGGTCTTTAAAAAATTCCTTCACTACTCTCGAACAAAAATTGAGATAAAATTTCTAAGTTCGTATTTGTAAAGGACATAACATACTAGTTCTAATCCATAGCTTTTGACTTTTCAGCAACAGTTTCAAGAGAGTCAAAAACGAACAAATATTTTGTCTCAGAACTTCTGGCCCAATCATTATTCTTTATTGGTTATGTCAATTGATTTCTATCGTTTATTTTTGATATAAATAATAGTAACAACTGGTACAATGCCAACGATCTTACTTTAAAAAATTATGTTTTGATTCTATTTTTATTCATCAAATTCACATTGACTATTAATTAGCTTTTGAAAAAAGAGTGTAATGTACCATATTACTTTCTCCATATGTTACTCATGAAAAGAATGGCTCAACCAACGCACACTTTTGTATGTCTGACATTAGATGTTGAATAAGAGTTCACTCAAAAAAAAAAAAAGTAATGATCGATACAAAACGAATGCTATTCGTTGTCAACATATTGCTCATTACGCTTCAGCAAATTCTTATACAATAGACGTCAACGGTGCCAAAGTTTTAAATAGGAAAAAGCAAAAAGGAAATTTTACTTGTTTTATTTTTCTTCTTATAGTATCATCTTCATTCATCTGAACAAACGCATATAAACTAACTGAAGAACATATATGCATATAACTAAATATTTATTATATCATCTTAA
>CAJNOL010002511.1:746-20412 GCA_905250125.1 Rotaria sordida | reverse complement strand
CGTTCTATAAGGTAATTCAATAGATATAGAAAATAAATTGAATAAATATTATTTAGAAAAATGTCTGGTATCACAATGGGATCAATTGGTTTACGACAACTAAATATATCAACACCTAACGAACTCTGTGATCTATTAGGTGGATCACGTGTGATTAATAAAGTAAATGTGTTTATTTTTTTCTTTTTGAATTGATTAAAATATTTCTCTTGTTTTTTTTTTAAGATTCTTATTGCAAATAATGGTATTGCAGCTGTTAAATGTATGCGTTCAATTCGACGTTGGTCTTATGAAATGTATCGACATGAACATACAATAAAATTTGTTGCTATGGTTACACCAGAAGATATGAAAGCAAATGCTGGTTAGATTTAATTTTTAATAATTATATTAACTTGAAATATGTTTTGTTTTTTTATCTTTTATAGAATATATTCGATATGCTGATCAATATGTTAACGTTCAAGGTGGCCCATCACATATGAATTATTCAAATTGTGAACTTATTCTTGATATTGCTAAACGATTTCTTGTTGAAGGTTTGTTTTTATTTTCAAGATGAACAAAAAAAAAAAGTCGAGTTTTATTTTTTATAGCTGTTTGGGCTGGTTGGGGACATGCATCAGAAAATCCAAAATTACCTGAATTACTTCATCGTCATGGAATAATATTTATTGGTAAATGATTACAAGATCGTTGTTTTTTTTTTTCTTTTCAAAAGAATTTTTTATGTATTTCTTGTAAAAATAGGTCCATCAGAACAAGCTATGTGGGCACTAGGAGATAAAATAGCTTCGACAATTATTGCACAAAGTGCTAATGTACCAACATTACCATGGAGTGGATCACGTTAGTTATGAATTTTATTTTTTCTTAAATATTTAGTTTTCAAATTTTAGATCTTAAACTTGATTGGAATGAAAAAGATCATGGAAATATTCAGGTTCCAATGGATATATATGACAAAGCTTGTATTACAGATGCAAATGAAGGTGTAGAAGTAAGATAATTTAATTACGGATATTGAGGAAATATGAATTATTTTTTAATTATTAGGTTGCTGGTCGAATTGGTTTTCCTGTTATGATTAAAGCATCTGAAGGTGGTGGTGGAAAAGGAATACGAAAAGCAACAAATCGTGATGAATTTGAGACTTGTTTTCGACAGGTAAATTTTAATTAATATCTATGTCAGGATTCAAAGCATTTGAATAGTTTTTGAATAACTTTCTGTAGAAACAACATAGAGATCTGCGATTTTCAACGTTTGATATCCAAGACTCAGAGACATATTTTTATAGGGTATAGGCATGGCGGATTGAAAGTGAAGACCCACAACCACACGTCACACCCATCCCAACCCTACATTGATATTCCGATTCCATCATACGCTCATATCCTTCGAGAAAATTGCCAGGTACCTCTAAGCCTTGCAAGTTAAAACATTTGTACAGATCTATGGAGCACTCTATACTATCTATCTATGTAAAAAAAATCAATAGACTCCTATGACAGTTTTCAGAAACCCAGCGTGGTTTTCTGAGGATTCCTTGAGCAATAGGTCTTCGAATTTTTTTTCTCAGAAAAGATTTTGCTTATGAAAATATGCTTCTGGATCTTGACTATCATACGTCGAAAATCGCAAATCTCTATTTAGTTCCTATGAAAAGTTATTCAAAAAACATCTGAGTGCCTTGAATACTGGCGCCGATAATAGTTGTGTTTTCTTTTTGATCGACTTCTTTTATCTGTCTAAAATTTAGGTTCAAACAGAAGTTCCAGGTTCACCAATATTTTTAATGAAATATGCACATAGTTGTAGACATTTGGAAGTACAAATTCTTGCTGATCAAAGTGGACAAGCTATATCATTATTTGGTCGAGATTGTTCAATTCAACGACGACATCAAAAAATTATTGAAGAAGCACCAGCTATAATAGCACCACAAGAAATACTCGAACAAATGGAAAAAGCAGCTGTACGTTTAGCAAAAATGGTTGGTTATGTTAGGTTAGTTAAAATTTTATTTATATTTAAATAATAAAAAATAAATAAATTTGATTTAGTGCTGGTACAATTGAATATTTATATAATCCAAATGATCAAACATTCTTCTTTCTTGAACTTAATCCACGATTACAAGTTGAACATCCTTGTACTGAAATGATTACCGATATTAATTTACCTGCATGTCAATTACAGGTATCATTTATTGTTTCGTAATATTTAATCAGCCGAAGTGATGTTTAAGGATTCCAATCAATTTATCATCTTTTATTTATTTGTAATCTCGAATTGTGAGTGTTAACTACAGAAATTCGATTATGAATATCAGTGTATGTAAAAATTCGAGATATAATTCGGTAATCTTGGTTAAAATCATTGTTGATGAACATGAAAGATTGATATCATTAAAAGTAGCTGGTGAATGAATTTCAATTTTGACCTGAAAGGTTAAGTCAAATCAAAACTAAATGAATCGGTAAAATATCGAATAATGAATTTTGATCAATTAATGATTTGACTCGATTTTTTATTTTTTGAGCATTCATTGAAAAGAAGATTATTAATAGATACAAGAGAAATTCTATACATATCTTGAATGGATAAATATAATTTAAGATCTATCAACCAAGATAAAAATCTTTTGTAATTTCTAATGATCGATGTTTCTAATCTTTTTTTCTGTTTAGTTTTCCAGTATAATTAGAATATCTCTGCCTTCCTGTAGCTACCTTGTGGTATGAGGTGCTACATAGTGGCAGATTCAATAGCCCGATGTCTTCCCTAGCACTAATACTGGCTGTAGCTGTAGATAGAGGGCAGAGCTGACGCTGAATTCTTGCGTTCAATCGCTTAAGTTCCTCATACACACTAATTATAAGAGCAAGTGTATGTTACATCGTAGTCAGCATGCTATCGGACAGATGATTCGAGACAAACAGTTGTTAGTAAGTTATCCAGGATCATTTCATAGCTGGTAGTGCTGAAGTTGGCACACAGCACTTTGTAAATAAGTGTCGAAGAATGTAATCACTCATGAGGGAAGTTCTCTAACTGTTCAATTGCTTTTGAGTCAAGACCAGGTAGATGTTAATGAGCTATGAATATCTTGAAAAGAGTTCGTGTCCTTAGCTTATTACTACAGAAATACTTCACTTTTACAGTATTTTTTAAAATAAATGCTATAACTCCGCTCGACAATGTCAGAAAAACTGATTTTCGAATTTCGACTTGAAACTTTGTACAGAGAAAGGCCTTAACGAAAGTAATTTATTGTGAAAGTTTCAGGTCTTTTGATTTGCTTCTATCTTGAAACGAGAATATCAAATCTACTGGTTTATATGAGTGATGTAAAAGATACGTTCTTGCCATAGTTGTATCTTAGGATAGGAACAGCGACAACATCCGAAACATTCACAAAAAACCTATTATTGTGAAGACCTGTCCCTGTACAAGGTTTCAATTCGAAACTCGAAAGTCAATTTTTCTGGTGTTCCTGAGGGAAATCATAGCATTTATGTAAAAAATACTGTGAAAGTACAGTATCTTCGTAGCAATAAGTCAATACCAAGAACTCTTTTCAGTATATTCATAGCTCATTTGGATCTATATATTGCATATAGTCTTGACTCAAAAGCAATTGAACAGTTAGAAGACTTCCCTTGTCCGTCATAGCAACTTTTCAGCATAATTAAATTATTCTATAGTAAAACATGTAAAGTTATATTTATTTTCATTTATCAGATTGCTATGGGTATAAGTTTACATCGAATAAAAGATATTCGTTTATGGTACGATGAAGATCCATTTGATACAACACCAATAGATTTTGATAATCCACGTAGTAAACCTCAATCACGTGGTCATGCGATTGCAGCACGTATAACAAGTGAAAATCCCAATGAAGTAAGTAGTGGAAAAAAAAGAAAATAAGAAAATAAATTTAAAAAAAAATGATTTAGGGTTTTAAACCAAGTTCAGGAACAGTTGAAGAATTAAATTTTCGTAGTCGCCAAAATGTTTGGGGTTATTTTAGTATATCGTCATCTGGTGGTTTACATGAATTTGCTGATTCACAATTTGGACATGTTTTTTCACATGGTGAAACTCGAGAAGATGCTCGAGAGTTTGTGAAATTGATTATTTATTTTCTATAATATTTTTAGTTTGATTTATTTATTCATTTTAGAAATCTTGTCGTTGCATTAAAAGAATTATCAATTCGTGGAGATTTTCATTCGACTGGTAAAGAATAATAATTTTGTTAAATTTATTTGTAAATAAAAACAAAAAAAAAACTTCGTTTTTTTAAGTGGAAATTTTAATATGTGTACTTGAAACTGATGATTATGTAAATAATACCGTACAAACAAGTTGGCTTGATGGTTTAATTGCTCAACATTTTCAAACAGAAAAACCTGACATTATGTTATCAATTGTTTGTGGTGCTATACATGTAGCAGATGAAATATTTCGAAGTAATTTTCAAAATTTTCAATCTTCATTAGAACGGTAAAATTTCATAAGGAGTTTTGATTTCATATAAACAATAATATGATTTTTCTAGTGGTCAGATATTACTCATGAATACTCTATCAATCTCACGTCAAGTAGAACTTATTGATGAACATATTAAATATAAATTACAAGTAAAGAGAGAAAATAGATTCATTTTTTTTTCTTTTTTGATATATAATAAGTTTTTTTTTCTAGGTCACACAATGTGGTCCGAGTAGTTTTTTTGTTATTATGAACGATTCATATGTAGAAGTAGAAGCTCATCGAATGAAAGATGGTGGAATTTTGCTTAATTTAGATGGTTCAAGTTATGTAACTTTTATGAAAGATGAAGTCGATAGTTATAGAATTATTGTTAATAATAAAACTTGTGTATTTCAAAAAGAAAATGATCCATCAATATTGAGGTTTCGAGATAGATTTTTGTTTAGAAATATTTTCAATTGATATATATATATATATTTTTATGTAGATCACCTTCAGCGGGCAAACTTCTTCATTATACTGTAGAAGATGGTGGTGCAATAGAAGCAGGTCAAGTTTATGCAGAAATTGAAGTGATGAAAATGGTCACTGAACTTCGATGTCCATTGAAAGGACAGTGAGTGATAAATAAATAAATCAAGAGAATTATGATAGATCAAATATTAAAATAATAGATTTGTATTATTGAATTTAGATTAAAAGAACAACAAAAATGAGAGAAACTTGTTGTGTTTTGTTTTTATATAACATAATTAACGACAAGTGTTTAATAGAGATGTGCGATACCGAGATCAGAACCAGACCTCGAAACCGGCCGCCCTGTCCGGCGATTTTATCTTTTTTTGACACAACTTTTCTGAGATTTGGCTTACTCCTGAGAGGAGTAGGGGGCAGCTTCTCCACGCAACCCATCCCCTTGGTCATCACTTTTTATAAGAGCCGAAAAATATGGAATAGCTGTCTATTGAGAAAAAAATCTTTGTAAATGAAGTTTCTTTCGGGCACGGGACGGGCTGAACGGACCTAGGGCATTCATTGAGCTGGGCCAGGCAGGCCTAAACAATGTTCGGGCCACTTTGGATCGGATCGGGCCATAAAAAAGTGGCTTGATTTCGAGGCCTGATCGGAACTGCAGCTTATAGAAAATATTCTATGATTTTCAGCAAATTGTCTTATAAGTTAGAACATAGTGCACGAAAGATAACTCAAAAAAGTACTAGTCATCAACTAAATAAATCAAGAAAAAGAGTATTGAAGAATTATTTTAGATGTAACACGAATAATTTCTACTAGACTAGAATCAAGACTACATCAGATTTACCAGAACTATGACTGACAGCGATTGATAGAAACGTTACCAGGACTAGGACCAAAAAAGACCTGATCTTACAGATCTCTAATGTTGAAGTATATAGCGAGAAAGTTGGATCCCTTCGCTTCCACACATACTGTAACAGACAAACGGCATGGTATTGTGATTTTTCCGACTTCAGATTTTGTGTTTCTAGTGGACTTTGTGAAATACGATTTGATAATCAGTGTTGAAATATATAACGTGAAAGTTGCTAGAGTGATGCAGGGTAAGCTTTTATCGTGCCCTGCACTTTTACTGAGAAAAATAGTGCTAACTGTCACTCTACCCTATCCTGCAACGTGCTTACCGTTTTCCTTCCTCTACCCGATACTGGAAATCTTTCAAAGTTGTCTCTGTCTTCCTTCATACATTGTGACAGACAGATAGAAATGGCAAAGATTCCGAGTATTACAATGATTGATATGGCTAACCTTCTTCTTAACAAATGGAATGAATCTATACTTTAATCCTGCTAGGAATAATGCTAGAAGATTTTTTTCAATAATATTCTTTTTTTTTTTTAGTCTTCAATGGAATAAACGTCCTGGTGCTATTCTTGATGCGTCATGTATTCTTGCTCGTATTATTCTTGATGATTCTCAAGAAGTTCAACAAACTAAATTATATGATGGTAAATTTAATTTTGAAATATCAAATCCTTTAACAAGTACAAAATTAAATCAAATTTTTCAAACAATCAAAGATTCATTAGAAAATATTCTTGCTGGTTATTCATATCCTGAACCACATTTTCGTGAAAGACTTAAATTAAATGTTGAAAAATTATTTTCTATTTTACTTGATCCATCATTACCATTACTTGAAGTTGAAGATATTTTATCAAATATATCTGAACGTATACCAAAAGAAGTTGAAAAAGAAATTAAAAAAATAATGAAAAAATATCATAGTAATTTAACATCTGTCTTAGTACAATTTCCATCACAATCAATTGCATCTGTTATTGATAATTATGCAACAAAATTAGAACAACGACATGATCGAGATTTATTTTTTACAACAGTACAAAGTTTATTACAATTAGTACAATGTTATCGTAATGGTATAAAAGGACATATGAAATCAGTTATAACAGATTTAATAAGAAATTATTTAAATATTGAAACATTATTTCAACACGGACAATATGATAAATGTTTAACATCGTTACGTGATAAACATAAAATTGATATGTCAAAAGTTGTTGAAATTGTTTTTTCACATGCAAATTATAATTCAAAAAATGCACTTATTATTATGTTAATTGATTTATTATTTGAACATGATCCAACATTAACAGATGAATTAACAGCATTATTAAGTGAATTAGTTTTATTAACACATGTAACAAATTCTAAAGTTGCTTTAAAATCTAGACAAGTTTTAATTGCTTTTCAACAACCACCATATGAATTAAGACATAATCAAATGGAATCAATTTTTTTAAGTGCTATTGATATGTATGGACATAAATTATGTCAAGAAAATATTCAAGTAAATGATATTTTCTTTTTGTTGCTTTGAAATTGTTATGATCTTTTTTTTTTTCATAGAAATTAATTTCATCAGAAACAAGTATACTTGATGTTTTACATAGTTTTTATTATCATTCCAATGTTCAAGTACGTCAAGCAGCACTCGAAGTAAGTATTTTGAAAGACATTTAATTAAATTTTACTTTCTAATCAATATAATTTTAATAGGTTTATGTTCGTCGTTCTTATATATCATATGATTTAAATAGTATTCAACATCGATTTCTCTCAGATGGTACTTGTGCTGTTCAATTTACATTATATCTTCCACATAATCATCCTAACCGGTATGAATATCAAAATTCTCTATATTATATTCGAATTTAATTAATTTTAGATTATTTGCACATGAAAATATGATACGAGTTGGTAGTTCGAGTGATGATTTAATACATATGAATAATACTGATTCAGATTTATTTCAACGTATGGGTATATTAGCTGCTTTTAATAGTTGGGAACATGCAAAAAGGTAAATTTATTGTTAAAAACAAAATACAAAATGATTTCTATATAATTTATTGTAATCTTAGTTCATTTGATGAATTATTAACACCATTTCCTCCAACATATTCTGATGATTTATCATCATTTACTGAAAGTAAACCTGTTCGTACACATGGTCGACAAGGTTCATTTGATAATCCTACAATGCGAACACATAATAATATAGTAAAAAAGAAAAATCAATTAGATTAATAATATTTTTTTATTTATTTTTAATTAGATTGATGAAGCAGTTAATTTAATTTATGTGTTTATTAAAGATAATGTTAATCTTCAACAAAATTTAAAACTTGAAGATGTATTTCTTGATTTTGTACAATCTAAAGTTTGTATTTATAACAAAAATGAAAAGAGTATTTCAAATCTTTTTATTTTAGCGTGAAGTTTGTAAAGCAAAAAATATTCGTCGAGTAACATTTTCTCTTGCAGCTAAAGTAAAATTTTAATTTAAATAATAAACAAAATAAATTAATTTTAATGATTTTTAGCGTCAATTTCCTGTGTATTATACATATCGAAAACGATTAAATGTAAAAACAAAAAAGAAAAAACATTTTAACTTATTTTTTTTCTCTCGAAATTAAACTTTTTTGTTTTTTTTTGTTTTAGTTTCAAGAAGATAAAATTTATCGAAATTTAGAACCAGCACTTGCTTATCAACTTGAAGTTTATCGTTTACGTTCATTTGATTTAGAATTTGTTCCAACATCAAATCATAAAACACATATTTATTTAGGCAGAGGAAAAGTTCATAATAAACAACATGATGCTGTTGATCATAGATTCTTTGCACGTTCAATTATTCGTCATTCAGATTTTATAACTAAAGAAGCAAGTTATGAATATTTAAAAAATGAAGCTGAACGAACATTACTTGAAGCAATAGATGAATTAGAAATAGCATTTTCACATCCGTTAGCAAATAAAACTGATTGTAATCATATATTTATGTGTTTTGTACCAACTGTTTGTATTGAACCAGCTAAACTTGAAGAAAGTGTTCGTGGTATGGTACTTCGTTATGGTACGTTTAATTCTAAAAATGTGAACCACAATTGATGTTGTCATTTGGATGTGAAATTTTAACCATAAAGAGATCTTATGATCGTTATCATACACAGAAAGTTTTTGTCTTGAAATAAAACGTTTACGAAAAAATCAAATTTTTTCTAAAATATGTGCTTTGAT
Source organism: Rotaria sordida (assembly GCA_905250125.1). Classification (NCBI taxonomy): domain Eukaryota; kingdom Metazoa; phylum Rotifera; class Eurotatoria; order Philodinida; family Philodinidae; genus Rotaria; species Rotaria sordida. The sequence goes on along the minus strand of CAJNOL010002511.1, from coordinate 11,322 downwards.
TGAAGATCTTTTATCTTAGGAAGAAAACATTCGGTATATGATAGAGATCATATATCATACACTAGACCAGAAGCTCAGCAACACGATCTTAAATGGAAAAAAAAAAACATTAAGAAGATCATTATCGGCATTGTTTGTTCTGAGTAGACTCCATCTAATGATATAAATCTCTTGATGAAAGCATGTTATCCCTTTGAGAGATCCTCTTATTAGGTAACGAACTCTTTAAGTATTGTGTAAATATGTTCTAAGTTCAAACTGGCTGACCTTGACAAGGTTGAGTTCGAGCTTTAAGGCATGACATTAATCTCTACTTGAACTTCAAAGATCAAGTTTTATTAAAGCTCGAACTTATTTTAAAAAAGTTTGAAATGTATATCAACGCTTTATAAGTCCAGATAAAAAAATCTTACAGTTAGATTTGCCTATAAGTTTTCGTACACATTCATTTTTGTTTGATTTGACATTGCTTATCACGTTATACTAGAGATGAACGGAACAAATCGTTTTTAGTTCTGGTCAGAAAAAAATGCGATATCATTTTCTAGGAGTGTTAATGAGCTCGAGACATTTTGCAAGACCTCTAATATTCTTCCTCTTGAAGATTGATTACTTTTTTTAATTTCCTAATACTTTGTCTATTCTGTACTTTTATGTATTCAACAACTCTGTTGTTTACGAAGAAATCAAAAATTTTTTCGAAATATAATTCGATATATTTTCTTTTTGTATTTTCAATTGAAAGGTATTCGTTTATGGAAGCTTCGTATTCTTCAAGCTGAATTAAAAATGACCATACGCATAACACCTGATTCTGAACGGATACCATTTCGAGCTTTTTTAACATACGAAAATGGTTATTATCTTGATATATCTCTTTATCGTGAAGTAACAAATCAAGCAACAGGACAAACAATATTTCAATCATATACTCCTGGTAAAACAGGTCCATTAGATGGTCGTGCATTACATGATCCATATGTAACTAAAGATCATTTACAATATAAACGTTTTACTGCTCAATCAAGTAATACAACATATGTTTATGATTTTCCTGAAATGTTTCAACAAGCATTATTATTAATATGGAAACAATATTTCGATCGAAATAAACTTCAAGAACATACGATACCAAAAGATGTTTTTACTTATCAAGAACTTATTCTTGATATCGCAAATCAAGGTAAAAAAAAACAAAAGAAAGAATTTTTTCATTTGTTTTTTATTTAATTTAATCAATATTTTTATTTTTTTATTAGTAAATCTCAATGGTTCACCATCGTTATTATCACCAACTAAGATTTCATCATCGTCAACATCTAGTTCATTAAACAACTCTCCAAATAATATTAATAAATCAGATGAATATCTTAAACAATGTGGTCTTGTAACACGTACACGTTCACCAGCAGAAAATGATTGTGGTATTGTTGCATGGCGTATTCATATGAAAACACCTGAATGTCCATATGGTCGTACAATAATTGTTATTGCTAATGATATAACATATAAAATTGGTTCATTTGGTATTGAAGAAGATTTATTATTTCAACGTGCATCAGAATTATCACGTTTAGAACGTATACCACGTATTTATATCGCAGCAAATAGTGGTGCACGTATTGGTCTTGCTGAAGAACTTAAATTTCTTTATCGTATTGCATGGAACGATCCAAAAGATATTGACAAAGGTATACAATATTTATATTTAACATCGGATGATTATTCATGTGTATCACATCTGAATTGTGTACGAACAGAAACTATTCGTCATAATGATGGTGAAATACGACATAAAATTATTGATATTATTGGAAAAGAAAATAGTATAGGAGTAGAAAATTTACGTGGGTCAGGTATGATTGCTGGTGAAACTTCATATGCATATAATGTCATTGTAAGTATTTATATATATATATATATAGTAGTGAATAAAAGTCTTTACCCCAAACGATTTTGGCCACTGTGTGTGCTGGAAGTCTGAAAAGTTGTGTACACGAACGTCACCAAAAATGTAGATCATTGGTATTGCGGTGCTGTTATTGCTTAATTATAAAGAAAATTGTGATGGATGGCATCTATTTTTTTTTTTTACTCTGAACATTATAACCTAAAACAGACTGCTTACAAAATTTTCCACTGTTTCTTACTAGAAATATGACTAATTCTTGATATTTTTACTTGTACCTGAAGTACCATCTACAGTCTTTCTTTATCTAAAAGATAAGTTCATTTGCTTGAATATTGATGTTTCTAGATTCTTGGAACTAACAAGATTATTATCTATGTTCAATTTCTCTTTTTAGTACAAGACTCGTTTTTGAAACTTATAGTTAATAATGTCTAACTGTAGAGAAAACTTCTCAAAAAGTCTGAGCCTTTGAAAGGATTAATGACCTTCAATGAACTTGATAATGTAGGTAGCTGAGACATAGCATTACATATTGAGAAGTCAGCTAAGACAAAATACTCTGTGTTTTTCCAGGATCATGAGGCTGATAACAAAAATAGATGTCATCCATTAAAACTTCCTTTGTAACGAAGTAATAACGGCATTACAATGCCAATGATCTACATTCTTGATGAAGTACGTGCATACAAATTTTCAGATTTCCAGCGCATATAGTGTTCGAAATTGGCTGGAGCGGAGGATATTATTCACTAGTGTATATATTTTTAAATTACTTTATTAAAATTGAATTTTTATTTAGCCAACAATTAGTTTAGTAACATGTCGAGCAGTTGGCATTGGTGCTTACCTTGTTCGATTAGGTTCTCGTGTAATACAAGTTGAAAATTCTCATATAATATTAACTGGTGCTGCTGCACTTAATAAAGTTCTTGGTAGAGAAGTTTATAATAGTAATAATCAATTAGGTGGTATACAAATTATGTATAATAATGGTGTTACACATGATGTTGTTAAAGATGATTTTGATGGATGTTTACTTGTACTTCGATGGCTTTCTTATATGCCTGAAACAATGCTTCATTTACCACCGGTATTATCAGAATTATCTGATCCAACTGATCGTCCAATTGATTTTATGCCAACATCAACACCATATGATCCAAGACATATGATTCAAGGAGGACAATTTACTTCTTTACAACAAATAAATCATAATAATAATGATACAGATATATCAAATACATCAATATTTCAATCGGGTTTTTTTGATCGAGATTCATTTACAGAAATAATGAAAGGTTGGGCAAAAACTGTTGTTTGTGGTCGAGCTCGTCTTGGTGGAATACGTAAGTACACTGCACGTCAAAAGTCTCACACAATTTTTTTTGTTGTGAGCCGTGTATCCAAAGTATGCAACATTAATTTAATTAGATTATATACCTGTACCATAGAAGTCAAGTACTATATATATATACACCTGTTTAATACGATAAAGTCTTCAATATGAAATACAATAAAAAAAAGAACATACTTCAATGCTAAGAAAGAAAAAGACAAAATGATATTATTGTTATCAAGGACTCTGTCGAACTAGGTGATCTATTCAGAATTGAGAAATCAAATTTACTGGCAGACGACTATGCATCCCAACCATAATCAGTTACTAATCGTTGTAACCCTTAGTATTAGTCGAAAGTGTTTGTAAGAATATTGCTTATTTACATTTTTGTGGCACTTTTCACAGGTTACAAGCTTATATACTTAACATCTTCGATGATCCTATCTTTGATATGAAAAAGGTGATTTTTCAATAACTTACTACCGTTTATCATCAACGGTGAGTCTTCATATCTTCAATAGTGTCAACCGTAGAAGATGTAACTAGACACCAAACTTTCTCAGAAATTGTCCGCAATGTAGCACTATAAAACACATCATTTAGAAGTTAGGGTGTGTATATGTAGGTTAGTACTCGACCACTACTATACAGGCATACAATCGAATTAAATGAATGTTGTACGGATTAAATACATGACTCAAATTTTAAAAAAGCGGTGTGAAACTTTTGACGTACACTATAGTTAATATGAAATTCTTCTAAATTTTTTTTTGAATCATTTCTTAAAGCTATGGGTGTTATTGCTGTTGAAACTCGTACAGTTGAATTAGAACAACCAGCTGATCCAGCTAATTTTGATTCAGATGCACGTACTATTCAGCAAGCTGGTCAAGTATGGTTTCCTGATTCAGCATTTAAAACAGCACAAGCAATTAATGATTTTAAACGTGAAAATTTACCATTAATGATATTTGCTAATTGGCGTGGTTTTAGTGGTGGAATGAAAGATATGTTTGATCAAATAATTAAATTCGGCGCTTATATTGTTGATGCTTTACGTACATATGATCAACCTGTATTCATATATATTCCACCATATGGTGAATTACGTGGTGGAGCTTGGGTTGTTGTTGATCCAACAATTAATTTACGTTATATGGAAATGTATGCTGATCGTATGAGTCGTGGTGGTGTACTTGAACCTGAAGGTACTGTTGAAATAAAATATCGTACTAAAGATATTATACGTACAATACATCGACTTGATAATATTTGTCGAGAATTAATAACAAATATTAGTTTATGTACAACAACAACAACAAATACAATGAAAGAAGATTTAGAAAGACAATTAGCTGAAAGAGAAAAATATTTATTATCAACTTATCAACAAGCTGCTGTTATGTTTTGTGATTTACATGATACACCAGGTAGAATGTTAGAAAAAGGTGTTATTCGAGTAAGTTAACTGAATTTTTTGTTTTTAACAGAAATGGAATATTGGTTTTTTTTTCTTTTATTTAAAGGAAATTCTTGATTGGCGAACAAGTCGAGAATTTTTTTATTGGCGTTTAAAACGTCGTTTAGAAGAAGATAATACAATTAAAACAATTCTAACTGCTAATCCTTCATTAGATTATCATGATGCATTAAATTATCTTCAACAATGGTTTAGTGAAGATAAACAAGATAATGTAAGATAATTAAAATGAAATAATCTAGAGTCAGAAAAAGTCAGCAGTGTTCAGACTTCCGAAAAAGGAAATTTCGGAAGTTTTGGAAATTTCAAGCACTTGTGTTCTAAATTGTTTGGTACTTTCCAAAATTATATAATTTCCGAAATTTCTGAAATTTCCAAAATTCTATACGTAGCGAAATTTCCGAAATTACAGAAAATTCTAAAATTTCTAAACTTTCCAATATTTCTAAAATATGTTCATTTGCTTTGCTATGTAGTTATCGAGTTGATGGAAGCTTCGGAAATTTCTGTAATTTCCTTTTTCGGAAATCCGAACATACCTCAAATATTGTACAACAGAGATGAGATCAGTTCGGTTAGAACTTTCTAAGAAACTAAGTCGGTTCGATTCGGTCCTAGAAAAACATGAACCGATCTCATGTCTGTTTGCAAACAAGTTCATCTGATGGAGAAAATATTTCTGAACAAAATAAGATGTTTCCAAGTTCTCTACAACCTTTTCTTTAGCGAATAAAAATCATTGTACGATAGGCCTAAAAAGCTATTTTCTGTTGTTTTTATAAAACTTTATATGAATTTACCGTATTTCACTTTTTGAGGCCATTCATAGAATAAGTGCAGTTTGCTAAAAACAGATCGTGAATATCTTATTTTATTTAGAAATATTTTCTCTATTGAATGAAATTATTTGCAAAACGTTTTTTGATAGAATTCAGAAATCTGATTTTGGAAGTCTTAGTTTTCCAGAGATCTCTCTCCTAAACTTGTTAATGATAATTTGACAAGTACTTCTCTTGATAGAAAATTGTGTTCAGTTATCTAAATGGCATCTCTGATTTATTCTAGCTATTACTATAAAGGAAAAAAGTCAGAAATCTTTTGTTGCTAAACTTTTTGCCTACACTTTATTTATTGATTTTTATTTATAATTTTGTATTATAGACTTTCCAATGGACAAAAGATAGAGTGGTCGTTCAATGGCTTGAAGAATTTAATAGTTCTTCAGCAATTAATGATCGCATAAAAAATCTACAAAAACAATATGCTCTTGAAGATATTTGTCGGTATGTTTTTTAATTTTAAATTTATTTAGAAAACATATTTATAATTTTTATTCAAAGAATATTCCAAATGCATCCTGATCTTTTATCAGATATAACTGAACAATCGGATGGTGACCAACGTCTTAAACTAATTCAAATTTTGAATAGAAAAAAAATAATTAGTCAATAGCATTTATTGTTACTAATATTATCACAGAATGTGATATCTTCATTTAATTCCTTCTCATTTACTTCAATATAAAGTCTTCTTATTATTATTATCCATTAAACATGAATAAAAAGAAAAAAACCAAGAATCTATATTTATGTATTTTCTTGTTTTTGTTTTTTGGAGTAATAGATCACGTTCTATATGGCTTTGTGTTAAATGCATTGGCCAACATGACATTCATTTACTGTTATCATTTTTATGTCGTTCTTGTTGTTGTTCTCTTTTTATCTTGATCGTATAAATAAAAAGTTTAAAAATAATTAGTGTAGATATTTTAAATTATAAATGATCTTCAATATTTACGGATTAATATTCGACACTTTACTGATTCTTCTTTTCTTTGCTTTGTCTGTTTGTAAATAGAGAACAATGAGAATTATGTCGTTTTTTTTTTCTATTTTAGTTTTATAATATTATTCAGTAAATAATTGAGATAATCAATTTTAATATATGTGTATCATAATTCATTATTACAATGAACGTCATTCAAAAGCAAGATGTACTCATCTTGTTTTATTTCTACGATTTTGTGCAAATATTTTGCACAAATTGTAGATAAACAAACAAAGACTATCAATAAAATTATGGTCACTTGAATAATAGATAACTAGTCCCGATATTTTTCGATTATTTGCTCATCATAACGAAAAAGATAAAGTTCATAATGTGTGTGATGAAATTCATACAGCTAATGAATAGTTGATGCTAGTTTTCTTCAATAAATCAGTCAGTTTGAAGCACATACATAAAGTTCTTGATCTCTTACTGCACTCATATGACTCTCTTTAGTTATCTGCACATTTGTAATAAAAGAAATAACGTCGATAATATACCATCGAAGTCATGTGGCTAGTGAATATTTCATTCATCGCATTCTAAATGGAGAAAATAGTCTATTATCAATCATCATTCCGTACATTGGGTCATATATTGCAAGAAAGACTTTATCATCATGAACACATGGTAACTCAAATATCGTAAGAAATGTTGCTGAATCCTTTTCATTTACAAGGAAGGCATTTCCATCGCGTTTTGCCATTTTTATTCTGCAAGGACTATAGTAACAGTTGTCTTAGCATATATATAAAACCAAATGTTTGGCAAGCCTTTTATTCTATTATTTTTTTAAATATCACTAGTCTGTTGAATTTCTAACAGTACTAAATTCAGTCAATACCATACCATCGAATTTGGTTTTTTTCTTTGCTTTCTCAACTTATACGTTAATTACACATATGTACAACAATTCTCTAAAACGAAATAAACTAATGAAGTGTACCATTGCCATTAGTAAATTTACATAATAATTTATATAAAACAAAACAAATAATATGTATAGCTCGTTCAAAAAGTCCGTGCGTGTGACTATTTTTTGAATAACTTTTGCTAGAAACAAGATAGAGACCTGCGGTTTTCGCCGTTCGATAGCCAAGGCGAAGAAGCATCTTTTCACTAGCAAAGTCTTTTCTGAGGAGCAATCTTGAAGTCGGTTTCTCATAAGATCTTTGGAAAACTAATTTGGATTTCTCAAAACTCACATGGAAGCCTTTTGATTTTTTTGCATATTTGGAATCTCCATTAAAAACTGAGTTAACCCATATATGTTTAGAACGTTTTCGAGACACTTTTTTTTCGTCGAAACCCTATGCCCGAGGGCCATGTCAATAAATAAAGTTAGTCAAAAGGTTACTTGGACAGTGGAAAGCAACTTTAGAAGTTGTAAAATACTACTAGAACACCAAATGGCGAAAGACTAAACGATAGAAACGGCGTTTTGACTGACTTTATTTATTGACATGACCATCGGGCATAGGGTTTCGACGAAAAAAAAGTGTCTCGAAAACATTCTAAACATATATGGGTTGACTCAGTTTTTAATGGAGATCCCTAATATGCAAAAAAATCAAAAGGCTTCCATATGAGTTTTGAGAAATCCAAGTTAGTTTTCCAAAGATTCTATGAGAAACCGACTTCGAGATTGCTCCTCAGAAAAGACTTTGCTAGTGGAAAGATGCTTCTTCGCCTTGGCTAGCGAACGGCGAAAACCGCAGGTCTCTATCTTGCTCCTAGCAAAAGTTATTCAAAAAATAGTCACACGCACGGATTTTTTGAACGAGCTATACTTAAAATATTCTATGACCATTGAGTATACCTTGAGTAAAATAATATTGAAAAAATAAAGAATAATTAAGACATTCATTAAATTAAAAATAATCTGTATCAGGTACTCGTATTATATTAAAAGTGATCGAAAACAAAAATAATTTCAGTGTTGCATTGCCTAATTTGTTTGCCATTTAATTAGATACATCTTTGCTCTAGAAGTAAATCTTGATGAATATCACGTAAAATATTACTAATACGTTTTTGTCTACCAGTTTTGTAGCTATTGACAATTTTTTCAAATATTCTTGATAAATATAGTTTTCTGATTTTTGTATTAATATCCATGCATGATTTATAAAAAAAAAACAAATAACATTAAAATCTCATTAAAGAAGATTCTACAGACTATCATCTGTAAGAGAGTTTTATGAATTAAAATGGATTAATATTGTTAAATAAGCCAGTAATTACTTATTAAACAATATTACTACGACAAAATATCACTCTACGGCCATATTAATCAATAAACTTTTAAGTAATAGAATTGATTTACATATGAGTTAACTACTGACTCGTACTCTCAATAATAAAAATAGCTAAAAAAAGCAATAGACCGTGAAATCACATTTCTTTTTTCTATCAAATATATGCATTTAGGAGAATGTCATTCGAAGGTACATGTAGATAAAATCGGATTTCTCATCAAACGATTCTTTATTCTTTAATTACAAGCATCTTACATATTCATATACATAACGGTTTTTTAATTCTAATTTTTAAGTATTATAATTTTGCCCATTTATCTTTTTTAGCAAATGGAAATCATTTGATTATTACCTTCGAACGACAGTTAATTATATTTATTTTTATAGGTATAGTATCTAATATAGCCTTGTACTCTCAGTACGAGAGCGTTTGGAGGACAAAAAAAATAGATTATCCTTCTCTCTTTTTTTTCCACACATGTGATCATTCAATTGCGTCGCAGTATTTGTTTATAAAATATCGAAGCAATTTCGTTCTTGAGTAAAATGGCTAATCGTCCGATTCCTCCTAAACAATCTTCAATACAAACAGATGATGAGGAGGATGATGAGGGTGGTGGTTAGTGTAATTATTGAATCTTTCTTGTTTTTGTTGTTTAATGGTTTTTTTTTTCCTCATTGAGATACATCAAATTCTGCTCCTCCATCTTCAAGACCAAAATTATCAGAAGAACAAGGTGAAACTCGCGTTATAACTATTCCAGAAGCTATTGGTCTTGATTTCAATTCATTTATTCCGCAATCTGACATAACATCACAAGTACATTTTGTAAGTGATATTCAACCAGATTCTCAAGCAAGTTTAGCTGGTCTTAAAGATGGAGATCGTATATTACAAATAAATGGAATAAATGTTACTAATCTTGAACATGAAGATGTACGAAAATTAATGCAATTAATGGCTCCAATTGTCTTAAAAGTAGAAAATGATCCAAAATATTTATTCGTACTTCAACAACCAATTGTCGATATTGAAGAAAAATCACCAGGTATTTTTATATAAATAAATCAATTTGTTTATTTCTTTTTTTTTTAGAACCTCCAATAACAGTAAATGGTGACACTAATTCAGATACAAATAATCGTCAATCAAATCGTACTGAATTACAAGAACAGCCATCACTTGACCCAACGGTATCATCTGGATCAAAATTAACTACTTCAACAAAATCACATCGTTATGAAACATTTAATATAATTCAATCTGATGAATCAATTAAAGAAGAGCCATTAAAAGCTAAATTATGTCGTTTACGTCAAAGTAAAAAATATGATGGTTATGGATTAGTATTAAAATATCAGCAAGATCTTCATGTGATTGGTGAAGTTGAAGAAGCATCACCATCATATCGAGCTGGTCTACGTGAAAATGATATTATTATATTTATTGGAAAAAAAAATGTAGAAAAGGCAACACATGATGATGTTAAAGTTATGATTCGAGCAATGATATTGGCATCGAATCAAGTCGAAATAACTGTTTTATCGAAACTTGATATTCCAAGATATAAAACATTACAAGAAAAAGGCTTAATCGATTGGTCAATTATGGGTTTAGAGAAATAACATGTATATTTATATATATATGTATATATATATATATATCAATTTGTTTATTTATTTACTTATTCGTTTATTTATTTATTTATTTACTTATTTATTTATTTATTTATTTATTTATTTATTTATTTATTTATTTA
>CAJNOL010002510.1:15483-29856 GCA_905250125.1 Rotaria sordida | reverse complement strand
TCGAAGTTTAGCAGGATGTCTTAGTTGAGGATTCTGATTAATCTTGTCAATAGAGTAGTCCGCAGGATACAGTCATTATAGTTTAGCAACTCCACAAGTGGATTTGTACTAATTACTGTAAATTTTAATCGATTATAATCATATACCCTTAATCGATTAATATAGTAGAATGACTGTTTCCACGATTATTATTGATTATGACTAATTATAATCCATTTTAATCTGATTTTTCCCCTATCTTTTTACATGAGTAGTACACTATTGTTTATGAAATCTTCATATTTTATCTATCCTGTACAACGATGAGAAAAAACAACAAATTAAGCCATAGTGTAATGCACTTTTTTTCCAAACTTCGATTTATTCTCTCTCTCTTTCTTTCCGTCGACTAAACTGCTCGAGCAGCCAATGATAGAACAAGAAAAATAAAAACAGTATAGGTATGAAAAAAAAAATCTGAATAGTATATGATCATGTATTATTTTACGTATATGGATGAATGCACAAAAGCAGATTCATTTTGTAATGCATACATAGGCAATAGAATGCGTTTATTTTTTGTCATTCAATAGCTTTGATTCATTACACCATTATTCTGCTCGTCAGCATAGCAGACTTCGCAAGAATACACAGAGCAAACGTAAGTTTTTTTTGAAATTACATCGTCTTCAGAAGATGTTTTTCGATATCAGCATCTAGCCGATTTTTCTATTCGTAAGTAATACCACTAACGAGAGAATATTCCCAAGTGATCCCCTATGTTCATATTCATAATATGCTCATGCATAGAAGACCGTAAAGGGTGGTCCAGAAGTCCTGACTCGATTTGTATAATAATTTTTTTTTATATTAAAATACATACTTGAAAAGTAGTCCGTATGATAAAAAGATGCAATAAAAGACGCTCTACAAAATAGTCTATGACTGATCCTCTCTGATTCATATAGTAAGAAAGTTATAAGCTTAGAAATATGCGTCACAAAAAATAAAAATTAACCGTGAACTCGATCTTAGTATTTTCACCATAACTTCTGTTCCTTAGATTGTTTAGAGCAAATTCTATTCTTAATAAAAGCTCTGTGAAATTCTCTACAAAATCGTACATAGACTTTAACTTCAAAATTTCAATCAAGACAAGTAAGCACATTATACGAGAGGCACAAAAAATAAGAACTTTTTGAATTTAGCATTTTTTTCAACTTGAACTTCTTCTTTTCCTATTATTTCGATAAAAAAGCGTAGCACAATTGAGAATTCAATTGAATTTGGTACTTTCAAATGTGCTCTTTCTTGTGGTCTATAGAAAATCGTTCTGAGAAAAGATAGTATGCTGGAGAACTAACTTTCAAGAATACGTCAAAAAATCGACAACCCAGTTTTCGACACTGTACTCAGCAAGAAACTGGAAATCGAATCGACATTTTGATCGTGCCACGAGGTAGAGAAGAGCAATCACATCTAACAAAAACAAAACAAACCTGACCTACAAATCTTTTGTTTCGATGAAGTTATAGGACTTTTACTGAAAGTACCAACTTAGACGAGATTCGCGGTTAATTTTTATTTTTTGTGACGCATATTTCTAAGCTTATAATTCTCTTATTATATGAATCAGAGAGGATCAGTCATCGACTATTTCGTAGAGCGTCTTTTACTGCATCTTTTTGTTATAGGGACAACTTTTTAACTATTTGTTTTAATATAAAAAAGGTTTTTATACAAATCGAGTCAGGACTTCTGAACCACCCTTTATACATAGAATGGCTATGTACCTATGAGCTTTTTTGCCATCTAATTCAATGCTTAGAATAGTAAAAATGTTAAATAAAGAAAAGACAAAATATAAAAATGACAAATAACGACCGCACGGTATCGAGATGTGTCGATTTTTGCACTAATTTTGTACAAAAAGTGAGCAAATTATTTAGCTTTTTGTACAAGATTAGTACAAGAACCGACATGTCTATCTGCTTGGACAAGTCTTGTTTGTAACAAAAAGAAAAAAATTTTTTAACAAGATCCTCTTTTAAACTGACTGGGTTCAAAAACAGGAGGAGCTATACCCAAAGCTTTGGATTGTTTCATTGAACCATAGATTCCTCTTATATGCGTAAACCAATACAGGAAATAGCATTCTTTAAATTTTAACTCTTAGATGAATACGCTGCAACATTATAATTATATAGAAATACCGTAGTAGAGTGGACCAGTACCTCACTCTCAGAATGTCTTCATTCGCATTCATTATATTGATGAGAATTTACTATAGTTAAATATATGCTAACGTCTAATATCACTACAAAGCTCAGAAAGATTTCGTTATAGGCAATTAAATTTTATTTTCAGTTCCGTTTCAATATCAGCTCTAGAGTTGAAGATACGTACGACTATTCTGGTCCAATCTTAATTCTTAATAGTCTCATAATAGTAATCAAATGACAAATACACTGAATTGGCGTTTAATGAGCGTCTCTTGTATTTTATTTCTAATTGGAATAAGCGCTCTACAACAGCTAATTAATAAGACACCTTATCATAAGATATACGAACAATTTGCGAGAAAATTATTTCATTCATCTGCTCCACTACTAACAAAAATTAATCATCGGTATTTATACGTATCATTCAGTGCCGAGCCATATGGTTGCCATGGCTGGGGTCATTCTCGTGCCGACATTGTCTGTCAAGTGCGTCTTGCTCTGTATTATTTCAATCGAAGTCTCTTACTGCCAGAAAAAATTTGTGTTCCATCACAGCATGCACCCACCTACTTCGATCAAGAAGTAAAACATCATCCAATATATGCTCCTACTGTAGGCCTACTGAATACACAAGAACTCTATAATCATATGGACATTTCTGTATCGAAAAACAATTCGATCAATGAATCATCTATACTTTACGTGAGTAGCTTTGATCATCCAATACTTCGACGGGCATCTACTAGAAAAGTAACCTATTGGTTCGAGTTCTGCACAATTCCATTTATTCCCACAAACAACTCATTCTTGAAATCAACAGAATGGATGGTAAATGCATTCTATCAACACCAATACCCGGAACAATTCATAAAAATAGCGCAAGCCATTGCAATTAAGATAAGAAACCCATTTATAGGTGTCCATGTGAGACGAGGTGATAAACTTCATCAAACTCGCAATTGCACAACACCAGAACACATTCGACATATTTTACAAAGCTGTGATAAAAATTTAACAAATGTGTTCATCGCAACGAACGAGATTAATTTGTCATTTTTTGAACCCTTACAAAAGTGGTATTCGGTGTGGACTTTGAAGGACTTCATTTATGACCAACGCTTGCAGAAAAATCCATATCAGCTTCTTATCATTGATGAACTCGTAAGCCGACACAGTTATATCTACGTGTCAACATTTAAGGAAAACGATAATTATTTACACTTGTGCTGAAATGTCGGAAGATTTCACCCAATGGTTGCTTTGATTTTTTTTTGATTTTACTATTTATTGTTACGCTCGGAAGCGCTTACATGGAGATGAACTTAGATTTAACAGCACAGCATGATAGGTACTTACGATTCACTTGCATCAAACCATTAATCTAAATATGAACTATTATTTGTATATCAAAACGACCTTTTTAGTTCATAAGAAGATAGTACTCATGCTTTTTGATTTTTGTTTTTATTTTTTGAAAATTGAAAATAATATTTTTTGTCCAGAGAGAAAAATTTCTCTTAAATATTAGAAATAATATTTTTCACCCAGAAAAAGGATTGTTTTTGAAACAGTAAAAATTATGTTTTTAATCGAGAAAAATTTTTTTATCATGGAAAAGATTTCATCAAGAAGGAAAACTTTTTATATCTCTGTAAGTGACAGAAGAACTTTTTTTTTATTTAAGATTCCGTATAAATCACTTATTGAATAAATATGACGTGCAATATGTAATAAATCGACCAATTTGCACGTGGAAGCATGAGGCCAATATTTAGTAAATTTTTTAAAATTCACAACGTGGATATACATTATAATTATGTTTTAGTCAAAAAAGCAGACGAATTTTCGTTTTAGTTTCAATTGGTGGACGATCAATTTTGATCAGAAAATTCCGAAATTAAGGTGAATTATGAAGCAAACTCAAATAATATTAATAAAGTTATTGAATAAAAATAAAGAATGTTCTAAAATCGGATTTTGAAGTTTCACCTGATCAAGATTATAGACTCCTGTGTCGAAACTGTTATGATGATCGGTTTTACTCTTTTGAAGCACTCAAAATGATTCTTTCAATATTTTAGAGGAGTCGATAGCATTATTTCGATAGGTGACTTCTCTCGGGGTACTCGAAACTTCGATGAGTACCGATGTGTCGAAATATATACGACGAGTCGAGAATAAGTCATCGATAGGACGCAGTGTCCGAGTCCTCGAAATTCGATGACTGCCGAGGGGATCGAAGTTGAAACAGAACGAACAAAATATATATATATATCAAATTTTCGACCGCTCGTCCCACTCATTGTATGCTTTTTTTTATTTGCTTGGGTATTGCCTAGTTACTTTATCTCTTTAGATGATTATTAATCGTGTAGTTGCTTTTTCCGATAAGATATTAAGTGAAATATTAGTAGTGCTACTATCATGTCTTGTCATTTTAGTTGTTTTAATTATTAATTTCTTTTCATTTGCTGAGTGGTTTTTTTCATTGATTGAAAACAGAAGAAAGAACCTTTTGTACATTCAAACTCAAGGCAAAATGTTTCCTATGAGAATGGATATAAAAAAGCGGTTTAGAAAACGCATACCATCAGAAATTCCATTCAATCAAACTAAGATACGTTAAAAAGAAACGATGTAACATAATTATCATTTTCAAACACTGAGTACCAAACATGAAAACTTTCTTTTTTGTTTGATTTTTTTGTGTATTGTGTATTATAATACTTTTGAATTTAAACAGAATCAATTTTTATGTGCTCAACAGAATTCTATCGTTGATGACGTTTTAATCTGTTGTTTGGTTCCCAATCGTGCATTGATTACTATTGCCTGGTATAACCCACTGTTAACTAAGTCAACTATAGATGTTTCATCAGTGGCTAATCTTCGTTCTCTTAATGACTATATTGTGAAACACGATCTGAAAGAAGTGTTTAGGGACAGAAATGTTGACCCTCCCCACCCCCACAGACCGTGACAAACAGGGACCAGGGGTCATTATAGACTGTGATAGAAGACTTCAAGGAAGTATCAGAAATGATGCATAACTAATATATGATAGGAGCATATATAGAGTATTATCTTGTTCAAAGTCTATAATGTAAAGTAAACTATTATGAAGGAATGTAACCCAATATGCACAAAACAACAACTTTTAGAACATCGGCTATAGCAGCTACATCGTGTTTCACATTTTTAATCCCACAAGGGATTGCGCTAACAGCTTTTTTATTCTATACTCAGAATTTCAAGTGCATCGAATACCTAAGATCAAGTAGTAAAAAGAATGAATATATTATTGTTGTACTTCACGGAATTGAACTTTTCGATGAAGTGTATGTATATAAATCTATACGCGTTATCTTGAGTGTGTGGGTGTGTGAAAGATCAATGTGCATACCCACACCCACAAGTTACAAATTCATAGAACGATTGAAGAGTTGTCCACTTATAATTATGCTCATTTCATTGTCTAAATTTTATAAAAGTTATGTTAACAATTTCGTTAAACAATAAGACTCGAAAAAAATACTACATGTAACACACAAAATAAGTATGATGTTGAGGTTGAAAACATTTAATCTAATTATCTTCATTGAAAGTGAATTTAGTGTTCTTTTATGCCGTTAATATTCTACAAATAACAAATTTAAGAAATGAAATCAACACAATAATCACTAAGTACTTAACATATGTAAATTATTTTCTTTTTAATTGACTAAAGAAAAATCATAACTTATCTAAAGAATCTCCTATGAACAAATAAAAATTGACATAATCTATATACTTTTAGTTAAGACAATTTTAGTATTAAACTAACTTTAGAAATGATTTCGATTTTTTTACTTGTAAAGATGAAATTATACATTGTTTTAGCGTCAGTAATAAACATTAAAAAACCAAGGTTTTATTTTTCATCGTAAAGGATAGATTAGTTGTTATTGTGGTTAATCCTGATCAAGTACAATGCGGTATATAAGAAATTAAAAAACCCAGGATTAGTTATTAAAGAAAAAAAAAATTTTGAAAAGACAAAATTTTGTTACTGTGAAAAAGAACTTATTATGATTGGCTTAATAGTTTTTCTTACTATTGTTTTATCAGCAGATTCGATGGTTGCAAATATTAAAGGAAAAAGTTGAGTAATTATTGAAATTTTTGTTTTTGTATAAAATTTAAATTTCAGATCAACAATGTTCCGGTATATGTTGTATAGTGAGTTGTTCGTCTGGTTCACAAACTGGGTAGATAATAAAAAGACATATAATCTTTCTGTTTTTTCTTCTAAAACATATTCCTCGCTTATAATTGTAGTACAACATCTGGAAATTCTCAAACTACACAAGAACAAGGTAATTGTCAACAAACAGGATGTCCAACTGGTTCATGTTGTTCAAAATATGGCTATTGTGGAAATACACCTGAACATTGCGATCAAACACCAATAAGTAATGGAAATTGTAAAACTCAAGGTTGTCCTTCAGGACAATGTTGCAGCGACTATGGATTGTAAATGAAAATGATTTTGAAAAAAAACAACTTTATTTATTTTTTATATACTATAGTTGTGGTACAACTGCTGCTCATTGTAAAAATGGTACTGGTGTTCCATTTGTACAAGGTGATTGCCAACAAAAAGGTTGTCCACGTGGACTTTGCTGTTCAAGATTCGGCTAGTATGTAGAAACAGGTTTATCAATATTAAGCTTTTTTTTTTGATTTAGTTGCGGCAGTACAGCAGCATATTGTTCAGGTACATCAGGATCGGTTCCTCCGGGTAAAAATTTATAGAAAAATTTTATGGAAATATAAAGGAGCTTTTTTTTTTTGTTAAATATAGGAAGCAGCACAAGTGGTAGTTCAATAGATTGTTCAAGTTGTGTTGGTAGTATTGTGATCAACTGTCCAAAAGTCTGTCGTGAGCAAAAAATAAAATCTATGTTTTTTAAACAATAATTATTTACATATCATAAAGAAGAGGAAAAAAAGACTTTTTAAATTATATTTTTGTCAATCTATATTATTTTTATCGGATTTGAAATAAATAATAAATAAAAGAATGACTATTTTATCTAATTGGTGTTTTCAACGAAGAAATTGTTTCATAGCAGTTTCGTGAAAAAAAATAATCAATTAGTTAAGTACTATAGCCATTCGCATACTTATTATACTATATTACTGAGGTTTCAATAAATTTACTATTTTAAAATTAATCAAATCAGTCCTTGTAAAATAGTAATTAAAAAAAACAGATCTCTAAGATTGATTAAAATAGTTTTAAGTTATTATTCTTGTATGCCTATGCGATGAGTTTCGTATTAAAATACTAATATCTTTGTGTATCAATGCCGCACGTTTATACTCACTACCGTTGAATATAGAATATCATTACGGACAGTTCGCGTAATAAAAATGAAAGATAAATGTTAAAACATTAGTTCCTTAAAGACATCTCTAGAACTGATGATACCATTATTTTTTTTTTCATATGAGAAAAGATTATGAAAGTAAACATCGGGATATCAAAACATAACTTCTTTCAAGAAGAGATTTTTTTGAGAGATCTTAATCATATTGTTTTTACGTAACCATTCTATTATAGTTATAATGCATAATTCAGATACAATTTTATACAGAGTGTAGATTTGGATGTCATACAAGTGCACGGCTGCTATGCACATCTCAATTACCAATAACAAAGTTACGACAGCTTCCACTCCTCTCTACCATAATCTACAGCAGCAGTCACTTGCTCTCGTATCCATATCGACAGATCCCATCTGAAAAGATCCTTCAGAAAGGTCGAAACGTGTCGTAGTAACTGAATTTCGATTTTTTTTCTTGTCAAAGAATACTCAACAGCAGTTGAATGTCAAAAAGATTAAGGAGATAAAATAGCTTGTGAATCTATCATAATAACAGTATTATCGTTGTCTCTATAATTTTAACATAAATTTTTATATTTACAGGAGCATTTTATCAAGGTAAATTGCAAAAGACTGTGGGATGCTAATAACACAAAATAAAAATAATGATGCAAAACAGATAATATAAGAGGCAGTAGAAGGATTATTTAGAATGCAGAATAATTTGTCCTTCGCATCGATTGCTCTCAGTGATGACAAAATGAATTCTATGAAATCTTTAACTTTTTGCTTATTGTCTTTTAAATTATTTGTTTGGCATCTTCTCCCGTATTAATTATGAATATTATTATGCCAAAACAAGTAACGATAGTAAGCAGACAAAAGCAACATTTTTATTTATCCATGTTTTTACTTCGTTACTTCATACATGGCATCATTAAATCGAACATCTTTCTAGAAAAAGACTATGGTTGTCTATCAATAAATGCGATGGGCTATAGTAAAACCTATTCACCAATGAACAAGAATGAATGCAAAGGGAAGTTGATGGCCAATCATATTATTCATCTTCTCGATTATTTGCACTTAAATAAAGTTATTGTCGTTAGATGCGATTGAGGTACGAAGCCAGCTAGTCGATTTATTTTGTACCATCCTAAGACGAGCATTCGGTCTAATTCTGATGAGTGTTCCTTATCAAGTTCCAGGAGTATTCGATATGGAAACTTTTAAAACAATATACGGTTATGACATTTTTGGTTATTGAAAATTTCTTGAGTCTGACGATGCTGCTTGCATTATTGAGAATAATTTGAAAAATTTTATCGGTATTCTTTATTCACCTAATCAGACACTTGCCAGAACGATTTTTCATACGATTAGAAACATGCGAAAATAGTTAGTTGATGGAAAACGACTATGAAACTATACGGCAATATCTTGCTGGTGCAATGCAGCCGAAATTAAATTGATTTAAAGTTTCAATTACGAATGCTGATTGGAAAGATGAAAAAAAAAACTTCGTCCAACAATTCGATGACCACTTCTCTTTTTAAATCTATTCTTGTTGGAAAACGTCAATACACACCTGATTTGAAAGTGGTCTAATTGGATACTAGTCATTGGATGATGGAACAAAATTCGACAGCAGTTAATCGAATTATCGAAGAATGGATTGAAATAATCTTGTAAATCTCTTGCAGTTTTTTGACTTATTATCTACTTACAGTCATTGTCAAATGTCATAATACTTTCAAGTTTACCACAATTAGGTGCTTTTTACTTCGAAATTGTTTACGACCAACGGAACCTAAAACCTCTGATTTGTAAATGTTAACTCATCCTCATTGAATAAATCTACCCTTGACTTACGAGTCGAAGATATCTAAAAAGTTTAGTTTGATATCACTCTCAAAATTGTTTCGATCAATTTATTGAAAAGCATCATACGCGGTTACAATGGTGTACATAACATTTGCAGAACTTTATATGTACATAAAAAAGCTGAGACAAAGTCATTCAAAGTATTCATAAATTCGTGTCTTATGTGATCTGATAATTGATATTCTTCATCTTTAACAGAAGTGAAAATTCACATAGGTTGGATACTTATGAAAATTTCACTGTATGGGAGTGAATCTTCCGTTCTCTGTTGTATCTACGCTCACGTTCATACTCATATTTTACTGGAACACGATTCAATGTTAATTAGGTGCGAATGATATCTTTATGTATACTTCTTTGGAAGAGAATTTTTCTACGATCCTACCTTTTGACTTCTGAATATTTCGATATTTTTATTTCTACTAAAGTTAAGAGAATCTTTACAGCGTCATAATTTACTTCGTGTGCTATGGCATATACTTTTAGCCTTTTATGGAATGCAAATTTCTATTTGCTCAAGTCAAGTTTTTCCTATAAAGAACTTCATGTTTTACTGAATAGTGATGCTGCTACATAATTTGGGCACAATATCATTCAATGGCTTACGAATATATTCGATAATATTGTATAAAAACAGTTAATTCTGTTCTTTTAATACACTAAAACATATATTAATACAATGACTACTAATTGCTACCAGCATAAGCAAGACTATATGACATTTGTTTTGATGCAAAGAACTTATACAAAGTTTGTTATAGATTAGATTTCGATTAGACTGATTTCATAATATAATCAAAGATGATCTATGTAATGAATAAGTTCCATTTATTAGTATCTAGTAAACTTCCAAATCGATTTTAACTGTCATAAGAAAAATGACCAGATACATAGCTTTAAATCAAAAAAAGGTTAAAAAAATGAAGACTTTCGCACTAAAAAAAAAAGAAAATTAAATAAAAACTAATTAAGTGTAATTAAAAATATCTTCGAATTATGTTTGTTTTTAATTTGTCATTTCCTAGAAGGAAATTATTTTTTTTACATGAATCGAACTATCTTATCAAAACAGAAATGTTCTTATACATTTATAATCAGATCTGATTCGATGGTTTGGTTGTATCAATTTCTTTTTTGTTGTCAACAAAGAAAAATAAACTTGTTCATATTTCGAACGCATCTAGATATCACAAATTCTTACATAAGACAATGGAATTTTATTTACTTGTTTGATGTCGTTTTAAGTTAAAGAATAGGTAAGATTCTCTCAGCATATAGTTCGCTAATAGTTAATGATAGCGCTGGTATTCAATAGCAATTCAACATCAAATAAGCCACTTCTGAGTAGTTCTCTTAAGCAGACGCCAACCAGCTCGCTCTTGAGGGTGTACGCCTTCTTTGTAACAATACCCGTACACTCATCCCCACAGGCACCCACACCCCATCCCACTGTATATATATTTGTTACATTCTATTCTCATATGTCAAAATAATATTAAAAAACTCATTTCACTACGAGCGAAACTTTTGTCGTCGACTAATTATTTTCAACCGTGTATGTATAATTTTGATATTCACTTCGCAGGTATCCTTGGAGTCAACTTATGTTCAATGAGGTTGATATCGAAAATTCATAAAGGAATAATGAGGCACATCTTCTAACTGTGAATGAATGAATGTTGAGAAAGTGTTACATGGAACTATTTTCTTAGCAAGTAGATATATCCGCCGAATTTTATGTATTCGTTAAAATTTGAAATCTCGCCAGAATAATGTCGATATAAAATTTTTTAGTGTAATATTCTATAAAAGTCTATGGAATCAAAGGAAGCATTTAAAGGTTCTTTTTGAAAAATTGTATAGCATCTTGAACAGCCTTGTCTCTTTGTTGAATGGTTTCTGGAGAATCACCCGGTCGAATGACAAATCCATGAATAGTTCCAGGATAATCAATAAATGTGGCCAAACCTGTTGGAGATAAAGTTTTTTCGAAATGTTGTCGCATATCCGGTGGAAATCTTTCATCAACTTCTGCACATTGAAAAAGAATTGGCCTCTTTATTTGTTCAGCCTCTTCATTGACCAAAAATGTTGGATGAGCAACGGCACCTGCTTTCACCGTGGAGGATAATTCAGGATGAATGATCAAATATACCACTAGTTTTGCACCATAACAATAACCGATGACCTAAAACAAAAACCTTTATTTATACAGATAAACAACAATAGCAATATTTACTTGAATAGAATCATAATGACCTTTAATAGTCGATATGTATTTATCAATAGCTAAACATGCTTTATCAACAGGATGTTTAGGTAGCCAAGTTGGTAATTTTTCCAGTAACTCGGATCTTGATGCATTTGGATCCAAGGAATCTCCTTCAAAGAGATCAGGAACGAGAACTGTTGTTCCCGTCGATTGAGCAAAAGTATCCGCTATTTTTCGTGTATTAATGAACGAAAAGCCAAAGATATCAGTAAAAATAACAATGGCTGATTTTCCTTCACCTGTTTTGTAGGTTTTAAGTCCTCCTGTTGTTTCTTCAGTACCTTGAACAGTGTGACTTTGTTTAGCACCAGGATCGACACAGCACGGACCAGGGCCACTCATTTTTTTTCAACAAGATTTTTCTCAGACTAAACACTTTTATTTGATCAAACGCTCTCACAGGTATGATGTGCTTCGTATATATTACAATGATAAGATAAAACGGGCAAAATAAATGTTACACTTATTTGTCTAGTTTATTCATTCTTCTCTCTTCTCTTTTTTGCATTTATATATTATCAACCAATGCTAGATGAGAACGAATAGATGACGCTCGAAACATGGTCATCTCATAGGGATATATCTCCTATGTATGTGTATTTTATTCAGAGGTAATCTCGCAGAAAAACAGTCTTTAAGAGTGAGTGTCTGAGAAAATTAGTCACTTAAGAACATCAACGATGGTGTGATACCTCAAAATTTCCTGATTTTTTTTATATGTTGTACAGGACAGAGTGAGTTATGTAGATCTTGAAATTTTTAGCCCTATCTGATGAGTTTTCGAGGTGTCACACCATCGTCGGTGTCTGGCTCTCTCAGAAACGTACTCTTTTAAGAGTTGTGAAATATGAAGTTAACAAAAAAAGTAGGATAGATAACTTTCTTGATTTTTTCAAGAAATTCTTCACAAATTTATATTCTAGCAAAAAACTTTCAAAATTCAGAAGTTTATAGTTAAAATTCTCGCTTGACCTATTCCAACTTTCAAGGTCTATTTTAATAACATTAGTAATGCATAGAAGAGAGAAGAAGCCAAGAAAATTGTTGTAGTACGTAACAGTTAATCGATCATTGTATCGATGCATTATTCAAAATCAAAAATTTTATCTATTACTACACGATACAAAGATATTGCTTATCTTAATGCGAATCGATGGGAATAGATAATTTTAAATTATTGGCCTCAGTTAGAAAAATTTTATTTTCAATGTGATATTTATTCTTTTAATGAAAATGAACTTCAAATAAACATTGGCAAATCAGTTCAATTTACTTCATCATTATGGATTAAACGAAAATGAGTATTTGAAGCAGAAATTGATTATGAAAATCTCATCTATTCAGTCCGTCCATATTGGTACATTGAAAACAAATCATTCTTCTATCCAATATAAGTCATATTTTCTTTATAATGTATGTTGATATGAATGTGATGCACAGCATACAATAATCTATTCTTCTACTGAACTTTCTAAATCTAGTCAACTTCTAAATACTGAAGAAGTTGATTCTTTTTATTCGAAAGCAAAAACAAACAAAATTATAAAAATCTATCTCGAAGACATGATTGATATTAGTGAAATATATCTTCTTATCGCTTTTTATCCTTATATAGAATAAAATTCAAGTTAATTTTATATTCAATAGAAATCTTGAATTATTTTTACGAAATATTTTGAAGAAAGTTAATCATGAACATAATAAGCATGTTCGCTCATTATGTTTCTGTGTTAAAGCAGCAGACAACAACATGATTAGCAAGTTTAAACAAATGAATAATATGGAAGAATTACTTCTTAATTATATAATTACATGTGTATTTAATCATATTTATTTACAATCGAAATGATTATAACATGTATTGTTATATAAAATAAAACCTTTCATTTATCTCCTAGTTGAAAATATTTCAATGAGAAGTGAAGAAATCTGAATTAGAAAATTCAATTTTTAATTTTTCGTTGAAGTTTTTTGATATTCTTTGTCTTCATTTCTCTTGATAATGATTTAACTTCCGTGACACTCTTAGCTATTCGAATCCCTACTGAACCGAAGAGTAGAAAATAAGACAAGAAATTAGAAACATTATGGGATGCATTTCGACCTTGTTTTAGGGTCTTCATCAGCATCAGGTATGTTCACAATCTATTATTACATCAATCAAAAAGAACTTCTTGGCACTCTCAGCTCTGTATCAAAATCCCTACCTTCACCCGCCACAAGAGAGATGCTGCGTAAGCTCTGTTCAAAAATTCCCATGGTACCTCCATTTTTTGACATGAATTGCAACGGTTTTGTATTAAGTGAGTGATCTCACTGTTTTTTTTGAAATGCTCCATAAAAAATGTTAATAGAATAGGTGATTTGTTACCAAGTCGGAAAAACAGACGTCAGATCGGATAACATCTTACGCTTACAAGATTTAAAGATTAAAAAACATATACGAACCGACTGAATGATTCTTGTCAGATCTTATTTGATCATATAAGATTCGTAAACAAAGAAACATAAAACAGTACATTTCGCAGATCTTGTCTATTCTTATCTAACCGTATCTGATTTGACGTGTTTTTTCTCTTAGAAGAAAAATCATGATTAATTTGTTGTTATTACAAAAAACTATAAATAACAAAAAAGTTTTGTTGAA
>CAJNOL010002510.1:0-15383 GCA_905250125.1 Rotaria sordida | reverse complement strand
TTGTTGTTATTACAAAAAACTATAAATAACAAAAAAGTTTTGTTGAATATTCTCATGTTTCATATTATTAAACTGATGAAATGTTATGTAATTTCACAAAAAGATTCTTCCCGTTGGTACATAGTCAGATCATTGACTTAGTTCTGAACTATTGACAGAATAAAGAAGAAAGTTTTCTTTTAAATTCAAAAGAACATGTTACTCTAGAATCGAAAGTTTCAGACACGAGCTCCTTTTATTAAGACACCAGACATACATTTATCTCATCACATACAAATATACAGTATACAAGTAGAAGAAAGCTCTACCTATTAAGTATTTATCTGTTTAGACATAGATATTTAAAGTCCCATTGTAATAAATAGTACTGAAGAAACATTAAAATAAAATCATACTCCGAAAGGGCATTATGTTACTACAATAATCAATTGATGTACACCTACTTAAATGAACATAAACAACTATCCGTAAAGGAATGAGGTTGATGAGGAAATGGATTACGTGCTCTTCGTCAATATTGGCGAAAGTCAGCCGAACTATTCCAAATTTGACTGTAACTTTAAAATTGAATACAGAGATTTGTGTCAACTACACTTATACTGTTTTATGACAATTGGCGAAGGTCTGTTAAACTTTCGTCAATTCATCCCAGGACATGTACCACTGGCGAATGTCTAGTTGGCGAACGATATAAAAGATCTTCTTTCCAAGGTTCATTGGTTGATAAATAGGGTGTGAGTGTGAAGGAAACGAGAACATCGCCCACACCCCACCCATACCCATTGTGAAATTTTCATGAGAAGTATCTTGAAGTGACATGTAATTGTTTAGTTTACTTCGGTATATTAAAATTATTATTTCATCTAATTAAACACCAAAAAGAACAGAATTTAAATGTTGTCTTTTTTTAAATACCAGTAGAACTATCAGAACAAGGTAGAATTGAAGATATCATATAAATAGCATACGATACAAAAGTAATTGCACAGAATGTCGATTGTTGTTTCTCTTTAATAGAAAAATGCTGAAAGAAATTTTTTTTATCAAAAGATAAAGCTATTTCTTCTCTTTCAAGCAATATATGATATGAGTTGATCATATATTCGTAAAAGAAACAGAACGACAAAGAAAGAGAGAGACTTGTGCATGGATGTTTCTTTTTTTTTCTCATCTCATGTCATTTATGAATGTGTGACGAATATAAATTATACACTGTTTGAAAGAGGAGAACATTTCTTTTCAACTAATTGAAAAAAATATTCTTTTCAGAATCTATTTATTAAAGAGATGTAAGGATCGACATTTGGTGCAGTTCTTTTATATAAAAAGTTTGGATTTTTTTAAAGAGTATTTCTCTTATCTTTTGGTTGAAAAACAATTTTGTTTCAGTATCTTGTCATCAAAGTTCATCGTACAGCTAGAATTGCCCAAAATCTTTTCTGTAACATCAATAAAATTTATTAATTAAGAAAAACGTCTATGAAGATTATTAAGAGAGAGATTATCTAATATGAATAACAGGCATTTAATTTAGTCAAATATTTAAATAAAAGAAGAATGTACGGGAATGCGATTAATTCTTTGCCTAAAATTGCTTCATCTCAGATCAGAGGTAGAACAAAAGCAGATTTTTGACAACTGATATCAGTACCAATCTGATTAGATCAGCCCAAATTGAATGGTCTAAAATCTGTGTTGATCTAGATTCCATCTCTGCAGCCACTCAGTAGAAGTAGGTTAAAATAGATACATTTTATAGGTGAAACATATTTAAATTCATTCATTTTTTTATACAGAATGACTGGTTTAAAATCAGCAAACATTTTTAATAGGAACAAAATAAGAAATTGAATATACCAGTATATAAGGATGATGTTTATATTTATAGCAGAACGTTTCTTTTTTTTTTTTTGCTGTTAATTTTTTTAAAAACATATATTACAATATACATTAAAGTTTTCTCATAGAATTATTCTAATCATTGTAACTCCAACATATTTATTCATCATTTTTTTCTATCAGTAGTTGATAAATATAGTTCATGTCAAGAAAACGAAAATCATGTTAATATAATTGATACAATAACAGTAATGTTTTTACTATTTATTCTTGTATCAATATTAAATATTTTCGTCATAAAAAAAATTATTTTGTATAAATATATTTCAACATGTTTTTGATAATGTTTTTTTCTTATTGATAAATTTTCATCAAAGGATATATAAAAAAATAATAACGTTATCATTCATCTCAAAGACATATTTTAACGGATATATATTTAACAAAAACACTTTTATCTATATCATTAACACGTTTTTCATTAAATTTATGTTTAATAATTTTTTTTATAAAATGTATGAAAGAATTTGATTGGAAATGTTTTGCAAAGGCCAGAAAAATCTTATAACAAAAACCATCAGAAAATTCTTCTACAATTTTAGTGAGAATTTTTTTTAGTCAAATATATTCTTTTGACCTTTTTCATTATCTCCTTTAGATATTTTCAAGTATCTTGTTTATTATCACCAAGGCTTTCATATAGTATTCAAATAATCGATCTAGCATACGAGATAAAAAACAGCATAAAATTCAATTAAAAGCTTAACAATGCAAAAGAAATGTTTGACTGAATATTTTACAGAGAATTTGTGTCCTATTCTCAATAATATCGTTTGATAGAGGATTCAATAAGCTTTCTTTTCCATATAAAATATGTGATTTCTGACAATCTTCCTCGGCATAAAGTTTTTCTTTCTACTGTAATTGACAATGATAAAAAAAACATTGATACAAGACGATATCATAAAAGCGTTCATTTCCACCGTTAGAAAAAAAGTTATAGAGAATTTCTTCTTTTCGTACAGTAATAATTCTTTATCCTTACATTGTAAAACTTGGATTAAATGTATAAAAATATAATCACCTTACTTTTGATGAAATCTTTTGTAACTTCAAAAAGTAGTTGCGAAAGAGTTTTTTCTAATGCCTTTTGTTTTAAAATTTTTATGATCTTTGGCAAATATTTTCAATCGAATTATATAAGTCATTATATGGAGTTATTTGAAATCACCTTAGTTACGAGAACAAACTATTTGTACGTCGAGAATTTTTAACAAAATAGTAAGGTGAACGAAAAATGTGATAAACTTTTGGTCTTTTTTTGTCTCATTTCTATTTTGTGTTTTTCTGAAAATATAAAATAACAAACGGAATCTGATGTACAGATTAGAAAATATGATATCTTGTAATAGTTAGTATCGAGATGATAATAATTATAATTACATATTCATGCATGTTGGCACTCACATTTCAACTACGTATTATCTTGATGCATTTTGTGTGAGAGAATGAGATGATCTCTTCTCCTTAATTCTTTACCTCTCGCTGATCACTGAAAATGATCATTTGCAGATCGATTGAAAAAAAAATTTGAGGAAGCATGAAATTTTCATTACTTTATCACCACAATATGAATCATACAAAATTCATAATTTTGGAAAAATTTTTCAAAAGTTAAATTTTTCAAAGCAAAATTTTCTCTATCTACAGACAATAGAGAGATTTTGGGGATATGTTGTATGCTTAAAATATCGATGAAGATATCTGCTTGTTGCTTGACTGAGTTTCGAAAGTTTCACAATAGCCTGCCATATTAGAGACAATAAGGCACAAGATGGATCTTGGAACTACTATTGGTGAGATAAAGGAGAATGGAGAGCATCGTGAATATATTTTTTTTGTAAATCTTATCATATGAGAAGTTAAAATAATTTTTACCGTGAATTAATTATCTTCATTGTTTATTTTATCATGTAGTGAAAACAAAAAGGTGTTTTTTTTTTACTTAGCCTGTACAAAAGATAAAGTGTTCGATCGACCTACTCTATCATTAACATAATAAGGAGTTATTTTATCATTGGCTCCTCTGGAATTATTATAGAAGGTAAAGGATATAATTTGAAGATGCAAATTACTAGACTGTAATATTAAGTATATAATTACAGAATCTTTGACCCAGCGATTTTTTTGTTTAGAAAAAAAAACATGCAAAAGATTAACGTATTCTAGCAAATTAGTTAATTGAAGTAAATAAGAAGCTTTTCTTTTTTTTTCAGTCAGGCATAAAATGACAGCTACTGGTAAGGCGAATAAATATTAGAGACATTCGACATCAAGAAGAATTAGTTTAGTTATATATTAGAAAAGAATATCATTTCTTTTGCTGTTCAAAACATGATTTATTTAATAAGGTAAAATTTGAAATTTACTTCTTTCAATAAATTATTATATGTATATATGACATTTATCGATAAGGTTAACCGCACACCTCATAAGTTGATGTCCTTAATATGAAACCAAGTTGTGATTAATTAAGGTCATTAGATTGAAAAATCTCTAAAGAATAGTAGAACGCTTTTTTCTAAGATAGATGAGTGCAGTTTTTGTCTCATGTATATTTTGTGATGACCACCATCGGAGTAGTTACGAGTTTTTGAATGTCAAATGGAACTTAAGGCTAAAAAGTAATTTTTTTTTGTGAATATTTTTAGAAAATTTCTACTTTTAGTAGAATTTATAAAAGAAGTAAGAGAAAAAAAATAATATATTAACGTAAGTCATGTCTAATCAGAAATCAATCTCAAACTTCAATGTCACTTTGACATATTAAAGATCAAATTCCATAAGAATGCTTTTAATAGCATTTTTAAAATGTTAGCTGAGATATACATATTACTGTCGAGATCAAATAAACGTTAATGATGAACATGAAGAAGAGTAATTAAGTTAATGAATTATTAAAATATGATAACATTAATGATAGAGATAATGATGATTATGAAATGTTTAATTAAAAATTAGTTAGTCAAGGTTGATTGGGACTAGGTATGCAAACCTACGCTGTATTTTCTTAGCGAGATATGGGTATCTGATGAGTTATTTTCAAAGAAAGATGAGATTAGAAACGATAGTTTTTATTTTTATATATATATTCGATAAATAATCAGCGTACTTAATACTTTTAGAAACAAATTATTGGGTGTATGATATAGTAGTGAAACCAGATAATGACTGGATGAGGGCTGAGCTCTCTCCAAAAATCTTTGATTCCCTTCAGAAACCTTTGATTTTATTCTAGGAATGAAACGATTCTTTATTATAGGCGAAGAAAATGCCCCATTTTTCAGCTTCAAACGCGAGCCAAGCCTCCATTAATCTTTTCTGGCTGTACGACTAGTATGATTTCAATTCGTATGGAAGGAATATTGATATACAGCTGATTAATGAATGAAAGTTAGTTTAAAAGAATTTTATATGTGACTATTTTATATCAATTCAGTTAGGCAGCATGCTTCAATTTTTGTGAAGAAATTTGTCCTTGTTTGTTCTAGTTCGTCAACTAACAATCAAGATGTCGATTTTAATATGGATGAGAAGGCATACGCACACCCTCATGCAACAGATGGTCTAGCTCTCTAAATTAATGATTTTCTGAAAACATTCGTCCGTTGGCCGGATAGTTTCTTCTGTGTTATATCAAGAGAATACTGCTCGTGTACTAGAAAAACCGTCACGTTCTTTCTGAAGATATTTATAACGATAGGTACAAAAACGAAAAAGTATTGTTAGTAATAATATTTGATAGCAAAATGGATAATACATATTTTGTTTTGATAATCAACAATGAGTAACACGCATAATCATAATCGTGCAAATCGAAATTTTGTTTCATAGACAGTTGATAGCCAAAGTTCAGTCTTGAAATGAAATATTAAACAATTGAACAATTCTGAAGAATTCGAAATAATATCTTTACACTCTTTTCCATGTCAAACACATAATATCTTCGAATATTGACATTCGGATAAGAAACTATAGTTCTTTTAATCGTGTATATCTTTCGAAAATTATCGATGATATTCAAAGAAAATCAACAATAATCTTTGTGATATGTTTCTACGTAATATTCTAATACAAGAAACAAGAGCATCGTTGTCTAAGAATTGAATCGATCTGAATTCACAATGCTTCATCGAACATAACTTTATGTGATTAACTTCTATAGAATATATATTTTGATTGGATAGTTCGGATAGGAGTTCCTTGTATAAACTCATTCTATTTCTGCCAACACCACGCCAATGCTATTCGCGAAATCGCTAATGATCGAATATAGACCAAATTATCGGTTTTCTTCATGTTTTCTCCAATCTAAGTATCCAGGAAATTGTCCATTCTGCGAGTCTTGCACACGGTTTTTTGTGTGCTCTTGTGAACGCTAGACCATCTCTTGCAACATGCATAAAACGAATGTTCAAAAGACACCACTAATATTAGCATTTATAGCAATCATTTCTCGACAATATCTGATAGATCACTTATCTGTCGCATTCAATATGTTGAAAATTCGAGACCTAACTTTTCAGCATATTTTACTCTATTTTTGCCCCTGTTTCAAGGTTTAGCATTCAAAATTAATCTGAAGAGTCGATTTGAACATCCATTTCCACGATTCTCTATATGATGAAGTTACTTAAAGTATGGCAAAAATGGCTACAGACTGGATCGAAAAAAGTGAGGTTTTCATATACCCTATATGGTAATGAAAAAGTGTCTCCCTACCATATCGAATGAGCGACGATGGACTGCAGTCTGGATTTCACTTTGTAAAGGGAATCGATCATGTTATACAAGACTATATAGATTTCAATCCTACCATAGCAAGTCGTTGTATACCATGGTGGAACTTCGATGGAGATATCCATACGTGGGACTACAAAATCGATCCTGTTCTCTGGTTCGTGACACCTTGAGACAATCCGATGTCCTTTAAATCATTTAGCATACATGCTCATTCCATATAAGCTAGCTAGGAAATCGAGAATCTTGCAGCAGACAATGAAAGCAATATAATTGAAGACAGATTATACAAGTAAGAGAGAATAAGATCGATATGAAGAGAGAATCAGAGACAATTATCGACGGAGTACAAGTTACTCATAATGATGTTTAATTTTGACTTAAATGTTAACATTGAAGAGCGTTTTCTCAAGGTTCTATATTGAAATCGTTTCAATTTGCACCCACTATGAACCTGACTTGAGTAGATAGATACGAGTGCACAATACATTATGTGCCAAACAAATGAATCGTGTTGAAGTAGGATATTCCGAATGATGAATTAGCATCGTTTATATCCATAGGAAAATTTCACACTCGAATGTCATATACATGGACAACTTTATGTCGCCTTTCCAAGTAGACATCACAACATTATTTTGATGGATTTTTTTTCTAGACTCATCGCGGCACTTCTCAAGTCTAACTAAGAGCTTCTCGCACAAAAGATGGAAAAAGTTCTTCAACTGCTTCGTATTTGTAAGCTTCACATTCATACACAGCTTTTATGACAGCTAGTAACTAAACACGAAAATTCTCTTCGACTAAAACACACCATGGATAACTTGACCTATGATACATTGGACGTTGGTGTTTTTGAAACACCGACAACTCGTCTTGTGAAATATTATATATTACAAACTCTTCAAGTAGCTTCTGTGCTCTGTTGTATTTTCATATGCTATTGTACTTTTCGTGAACATGAATTGCGTCGTCTTCCGAATCACAGCATGCTCTTGATTTTGACCAACTGTTTCCTTCTTCAAATCGTCGAACTACCAATAACGTTGAGCTTTCTCCGAAGAGGATCATTGGAACCTCATACCGATCAATTGTGTCTATATTGGATTTTTATTAATTACATATTACAAGCAATCAACAATATCGGTATGGCTTTTGCAAGTGTTGAACGCTTCGTATTAATCTTTTATTCGCAGAGAATAATGAGATCACGATGTCGAAGAATTTTCTTTCATTATATTCCAATGGTACTTTGCTACATTCTAGTCATCGTTTGGTATGGAATGCTTATTTTCATCAATTCATGTACGAATACATTCAATTTCACTGTATTTTTGTGTCATTTTGCTTGTTATCAGTCGAACGTCTTGCTGGGAATTCTTGATTGGATAGGCAGTGTTTTTTTACCAGTTTCTATTGTCATTGTTGTTAACATAGCCTTGTTCATTCGTGTTGTTTTACAGAAACGACGACTAAGTATAGCTTTCAACTGGGGCCGTACAAGGAAAATGATCATTCAACTGTTGGCAGTAGCATGCGTATTTTTATTCACGCAAATTCCTTTATCTACGTTTGCAATAATTCGTCTTGCCTTCCATCCAAATTTTCTCACCAGTGTACTGATTCTCTGGTTGTATTTTACACCTTACTTGATTTGTCTACTCACTCCATTTGCCTATGTTTTAACGACAAAAGAAGTCTTGCAACATCTAAAAGACTTGAAAATATTTCACTTTCGTCGTATCAATGTGATAGGGGTGGAAGTAAATCATCCAAGAGAAATGAACGGTATTAACTGATAGATTCTTCACAGACAAACTCAACCGATCTATATTGGTTTTTTAATGTTGGTCTTTTATTGTAACGTAAACGTTCGTTTTTCTGTTAAATATTTATTCAAACGAATATCAATATTAATTTACACTTAATCAGAAAATATGTGTACCGTAAGTTTAGAATAAAAAAGAAATCCTGATTGTTTTAATAAGTTCTTTTCTCTATATTTCCAGTCTTTTTGATGACTTCTATACTGATCTTACGTGTGAACGTTACTGTGCGCAACGGAAGAACTGCTACTCTTTCCCGTTCACATTCAAATTTGGCGTTTATTATTTATTCATTCCATCGACTTAATCATTACAATATCAACAAGGAATTTATGCTTCTTATTCATTTGATAGATAAAACCGAATATATTTATATTTGCCACTCCCACAAATGTTCCATGAATAATCTTTCCCACTATCATGTACTTCAGTGATTTTCTCGAATTTTTTTGTTTTTTTTTTAAAACAAGTTGAAAATATGAAAATACTTTGAGTTTTAGTCACGCCCATCTTTATATCCATCAGGAGAGCATCGCATCCATTAGATCGATGAAAACATGGATGTCATGAAAAATATTCGACACAATCAGTAATTTTCTACTTTACATAAAAATCATAGTAATGCTTAATATTAATAGTTTGAATATGACTCTAGCAAGAATTAAAGTACTATGTACAACACACATTTGGTGACACGCATGTCAATTATTGATCGAACGTGCTTGACAGCACGTTATTTTAAAAAAAAATCTTTCACACTGATGCAGTTGCAATAACGCATATTCAATCATATTTTGTCATTTTTCCCTTTGTTGATAATGTATGAGTATTTTGACTGTATGAATTTTGGAAAAGTCCAACTCATCGCGATTGATAATAGCGCAAAATGTTTTCACACCTGCGCATGTCGGTGGGTTTTTTTCGCAAAATGATGAAGTTGTATGGGAGGCAAGATTTGAGCCACATCTAATGCATAGTTTAAGATAAACAGAAAAAGGTAATTTCCAAGATGGTTCATTTTTTATGTTCTACTTATTTATTCATCGTGTGTCGATAGTGAGATCTAATCATAAAAAAGCTATGCTATATGTCCACAGGCACATTTATATTTCATCAGTCTTATTATGTGAGGGCGGAGCGGAGGGGTGAAGATGGACATTTCTCAGAAATATGCCCACACCCACATCTACACAAAGTATTTTAAATTTCTTTTCTCGTAGAAACAGACTTTAAAATTCAAAGGACCATATTTTCCTGTGCAGTTTGCTAGTTTTATTCAACCATGGATAGATAAAAGTATTCTGTGTTCTGCTCAAATTTCGAAGTAGTTATACTTTACAAGAAATTGTGTTCCTGTACTTGGAAGATGTTGCAAAATTTTTTGACTAGTTACTTTCATAGAATTCACAATCAGTTCCCTCGATAAATTAGGAAAAGACAATATGTAATATATTCACATATATTGCACGAATTCTTGACAATAAAAATCAGAATAATCCGAAAAAAGACATGCACTGATGTTCTCATTCCGTATTTTAAAAAAGTTGAAAAAAAAATCGAAAATGCAAATGTTATATTTATTTTGTGGAATCAAAAGCATGGATTAACATATTTTATACATTTTTTTTCATAATAGTAATCTCATCGTCATAAAGTTGAATGATCATGAATGAAGTTAATCAGGATAGTGGATTTAAGTATAGCCGACGCTGTTCAATGACGTGTTGGTACCATTGTGCGAGCCGTTGTATTGATTGCTAGAATAGTGTTTGTGATCGTGTTTGATGCTGAATGAATTTGATTACCACTATGTAATTGCAATATTCTCTACAGCAACCAAATGAGTTCTTTTCTATATATTTGAGCCGAAGAGAGGTATAAAATGAAGGGCGGGGCGTAGGAACGATATAACATAAGTTGAGACAGCATGCGGGTAAAGTAAAAGCCAGATGTAGCTAGAATTGTGCTCGGCATAACCAATATTAGATAGATTACACACATGGGTACAGTGAGTACAATATGAGTACTCACTTGAAGAACAAGCATGTGGACAAGTTGATTTTCCGTGCGACGATAACGCGAGACTGCAGTAGGAATGACAGTCACTCGTTTTGTATTGGAGATGGTCATGATACCGAAAAGTACCGTAAGACATGGTGCAATAATAGCAAACAGAAAAACTTGCATAATCGGATACACTTGTTTGTAGATAGTATCGGCTCGAATACGACATCCAAATGTGTCGGTTGATCGTAAGTCGATCAGAATAGCAGTATTTATATAGAAGAGCATTATAAAGATGATGACAAATAGAATCGCCCATTGAGTTACTTTGACATCGCTGAACTTACGTAACTGGGCACTCATTGAACTACCACAATATCGATCGATTGAGGCTAACACAATAAAGTATGGTGATAATAGTGCACTCACTTGACAGATATATGTGACGAGTTTGCACGAGATAAGGGAGAAATTGGTCAGATCAAGCTGGTATCCATCAGCCAGAAGACGATAAACGAGAATTACACTTGTGTAGAAAAGATTGTTGCAAGTAAGAGCCAGAAAATAACGAGAACAAGCATGATAATACAGAACAGGTCTAGTAAGAACGGCAATGTTGAGTGAATTTCCTATCATACCAACAACCATGGTTATTGGCACGATGATTCGCGTCAGTTCAATGACAACATACGTGAGAGAGTCCATCATCGTCTCTTTGTCCTTAACTTTCTGTTTGAATGCGTAAAAATTATTTGTTTTGCTATCGACCGTCGGACTGCGACATTATATTCATTTTCTCTGTTCATTATTACTATTAAGCCTGTAAGATAAAAGAAACTGTTAACGTCATATCTCATTACTTCACCCTACTCGGATAATCCATGTCACTTAAAGATCACTGTCTGTCATATGACAATACAAAAATTCATCTCGATAATAACATTCCAATATTCTACATTTCACTTTTGATTGTGAAACAAGGACAAATTGTCAAAAAAAAAGTGTTAAGTATATTCAATATTAATAAATTTAGACGGAAAAAAGTAACTAAACATTTATAATTCGTAATTCTGTACAACGTAGACAGAAGTAAAATACTGATTACGACAAGAAAAGTAACAAGAAGTGATCGGAGATGATAATTTCTCTTTCGCTTTAACTTTGAGCTAAATAATAGCATCCTCAATCCAAAGAGCAACAGACCTCATGATAGTGCTCACATTTGATTCGCTAAAACACCAAATTTTTGAACGAACTTCAATAAGACGATAACAGCTATTTTGATAAAAAGAATATGATCGTAACGTGTGCGGATTCTACACAAAAATCAGTGAAACAGTCAAAAAGGTGTTCTTCTCGGTTGTTTTTGTGAGCTAATCAGATACAGAACAGAAGAAGGAGAAGAATAATATATTAGGGTGTAACAGTTGATCATGTAAGGAAAGTTAGCAGCGGATTTGAGTATTTTCCATGACGATTCGCATGAGCAACTAAGCCATTAAAGAAAACTAGTACGCCACCTACAACTCCACGAGCTCTATCTAACGATGTAATCAGATTCCTCGAAACTTTGACCTGAAAGCCAAAAAGACAAAAATAATCTATAACACACATAGGAAAAAATTAGCATTTTTAGTAAAAAACATGACGATTCGCCTGAGTACATAAGCCATCCGTGAATCACATGTCATTCGATGCAGAATTTCACGCTCTATCGAATGGTATATAAATCATCTTCATAAAGCTGTTCTATAACGGTCACGATTCACTGAAAACCTCGAAAACCACATTTTCACATGTATTATCGATGAAGATTCGCCCAGAAGCTTAAGTCACCTTTGAAAACTAAACCAATCGATGCAGAATCGCGAGTTCTATCGAATAGTGTGCATCTTGCAAAGCTCATCAACCTCAATTAGCTTGCACTTTCACCAGCAAAACCTTTCAAAACTAAAACAAACACTAGATTTTCCTGGTAACTCTGTTGATGATTCGTTTGAGTACATAAGCCACTAACGAATCATACACCATTCGATACTCTATCGAATGGTGTATAGCTTCCACAGCTCAACATGAATCACATGCGACTTTGGTCCATAAAAACCTAGAAAACCTAGGAAAAATCAGAATTTCACACCTTTAATTCTACTGACGATTCGTTCAACGACATAAGCCACTGATGAATGATATACCATTGGATGTAGAATTCGATGCTCTATCGAAAGACAGGTAACGTGCAAGGCTGAACTTCAATCAAATGGGACTTTGGCCAATAAAAACATTGGAAACCAAGGAATACTCGGACTTCCAATCTAGAAATCGTGTGACGATAATTATCAGTGGATGTCGCACTAGCGCATCTTATGCCATTGGAAACATTATCCCTGACTGTCTGGAGTGCGACATTGCCTGTATCGCTCATTAGCAATAACGGCGGGAATGGTTCGATGGAACACTATGAAATGCTCGAAAAACAAAAACGATTTTCTCGTAGATAGTGGCCATAGCAATTCTGTCCCAAGCTGAAGCCATCAGCAAATCATATATGAATTTAAGTGCAACTTGAACAGTTAGCCGAGGAGTTCTAGCTCAAAGGTAGAAGAATATTTCATAACCAGGCATTTCGAATAATATCCACGGATTCTTCATGTAGCGGTTAAGTCTGTGGGTGCTCAGGTGGATGTGTGCGTGGGTGTGAGTCTGGTGTGTACGTACGGATGTCGCCTGTTGTGCCGTTGGCCGTGGATGAGTTCAAAACACACCCAAAGTTACACTCATACTAACACACAGATCTACAGCACAGTCCATGCTCAATGCTACATAATTGGTTGGTTCCTTATTCGCTTCAACCAATCGCCATGAGATTTCATGTAGTGAAATCGTCATTTTCTCCAGGCTTTGAATTTATATCATGGCGTAAGTTCTTTCTAATGGATAGTAGGCCACGCAAGCTGTACATGATTCGATAGAGGATCGAATTCTGCATCGAATCGTATATGATTCATCAGTGGCTTCTTTACTTGAACGAATTGTCATGAAAATTGATGGGGAGCTGTCCCCATTTTTCCCAGATTTTCTAGGATTTTTTGGATCAAGGTCTCATCTGATTGATGTTAAGCTGTGCAACCTGTAAACCGTTCGATAGAGCGTCGAATTATGCATCGAATGGTATATGATTCGTTAGTGGCTTATGTAGTCAAACGAATCATCAACAGAGTTACCAGGAAAATCTAGTGTTTGTTTTAGTTTTAGAAGGTTTTGCTAGCGAAGGTGCAAGTTAATTGAGGTTGAGCTTTGCAAGATGCACACCACTCGATAGAACTCGCGATTCTGCATCGATTGGTATAGTTCTCAAAGGTGACTTAAGCTTCTGGGCGAATCGTCATCGATAATACGTGCGAAAATGTGGTTTTCGAGGTTTTCAGTGAATCGTGACCGTTATAGAACAGCTTTATGAAGATGATTTATATACCATTCGATAGAGCGTGAAATTCTGCATCGAATGACATGTGATTCACGGGTGGCTTATGTACTCAGGCGAATCGTCATGTTTTTTACTAAAAATGCTAATTTTTTCCTATGTGTGTTATAGATTATTTTTGTCTTTTTGGCTTTCAGGTCAAAGTTTCGAGGAATATGATTACATCGTTAGATAGAGCTTGTTGAGTTGTAGGTGGTTTACAAGTTTTCTTTAATGGCTTAGTTGCGCATGCGAATCGTCATGGAGAATACTCAAATCCGCTGCTAACTTTCCTTACATGAACTTTTTAAACAATAGGCTCGATTCGACAAATAAATACACGAGTCGATATCGGGTGTGGGTGGGAGTAAGTGCAGATGAAGAGAAGACCCACACCCACACTCTTAAAAATGATTCTCTTGACTCCAATATAAGTTACGAAGATGACTACATTTCTCTTCAACAAAACAATAGTTTGAAAAAAATCAAAGTTATACTTTCGAAGCCCATTGCCTGGCGATTTTGATGATATATGAAACTCAGCTATATCCTGAGAGGCAAGCAGTAAATAGCTTTGCAAAAAAATCCATGACATACCAATTTTTTACGTTTTTCTTGCTGTGAGACTCTACATGTTTTATAAGCATATTTTTACTAAGGAATATTAAAAATAGGTCACAAATAATTGCAATCGATGCAGTTTTTCACGACGAATATGTCATTTTTATAATTCCAGCAAAATGAACAAACTGAAAAAAAAATCAAAAAAACATATCGTTTTTTTATATCCCCAGAAAAGATTTTTCAGAAAAAAACGGACCATTCAGGACTATCGAAAAAACCGAATTTTTTAAAATCAAAACCATTGCAAAAAAATTTTGTATATATACTTTTACTCATCTCAACGAGCTCTATCTAACCACGTTATAAAAAAAGCGAAAAAAAATTACTTTAATTTTGCATTATCCGTATCGTAAATAAAGAAACATCTGGAAAAAGTTAATTTATCTTTCAAATTCTGAAGATATATCGATGACATTCTTATACTAACCACAATGAATGAAGAACAAGTTGAATTATATATTAATGATGTTAATAAAAATAAAAGTAAAATTAGATTCATTTATGAATATGAAATCAATGAAAATACGACTAGTATCGAATGATATAGAAAATACACAGCATCAGATAGGTTATTGAACTACTATTCAGATCATGAACAATCTATTAAAATTAATATTATTAAAAGCATGACATCCTAAATAATTGTGAGAACAAATAATAATATTAACCACCAAGATGATTTGAACAAACACAAATCAAGTCTTATAAATTTGAACTATCCAACACATATTATTGATAAATATATTAAAGAAACCATTAAACCTATTAAAACTACATCAAATGAAATGCAAAAGACAGAAAATAACAAATTACAATTATCATTTGTACAT